>JAYJME010000926.1:0-18771 GCA_036873775.1 Costaria costata | reverse complement strand
GTTGTGCCGCAGACTGGGGGTCTGCTTGGTATATGGATGAATTTGAGTAGGGCGCCCCCGGGAGGCAGCAGTAGCGACCGTAATATGTTGGTCCTAGGCAGCAGTAGCAGCAGGAGCAGCAGCAGCAGCGACCGTATTTTGGTGCTAGGCAGCAGCAGCAGCAACAGCAGCATCGACCGCATTTTGGTGATGGTCAGGAGAAGCAGCGGCAGTGTTTTTGTTTTTGTTCTTGTTTTTGTTTTTCTTTGTTATTTATCTTCCCATCTATAATCTATACTAGTCTTTTTCCTTCTCCATCCTTAGTCGTACGTCAGATCCGTGGTCACTAAGCAGACTCTTCTCCCTGCTCCCCACTAGGGTACGTGCTTTTGATTTTTATCGCGAGAAGAGTTCAGCACATTCTTCCCTCGTCGACTCGCGTCGAATTCTGCTTACCTCCACTATTAAGCGCTCTCGGCAATAGTTGGCGCCTTTCGAGAAAAAAACATTTTTATGCTTGCGCCGGGCCTCGAACCCGTCGCTACCATCTTCAGAGTCTTCGAGGATATGCACTGAACCACAGGGGACGACCTGCGGAGTTGGGTCGCAACAGCAACAAGATGAGGGACTGTTTCGTTTGGTAACATCAGACGTGGATGGCATCAGTGGGAGTCTCCTCCGCCGCAAGGGGCGGCGATGGGGGCAGTGCACCGGTGCGAGCGCTGTGGTGCCCTCGGGCATAAGACCGCGTGTTGAATAGCGCCGAACGCTTTTGATGGGGCATGCAATACTAGTGGGGCGTATATACGGGCACGTAGCCAGACAGTGTCACACTGCTCGCCTGCCTCGTACGCATGCAAACGCCATCACCACCATGCCGCCGTCCGGCCCTCCTACAGGCTTTCGGCGAGTGGTCTACAAGCCGACTGAGACGCCGGCGAACGAGATGCTTTGACACAATGTCGGCGACGGATGACAGTGTGGCGACGAGTGGGGCGGAGACGGTGAATGGAACGCGAGCAGTCGAGTACAGCCTGGGGGTGCGAGGAAACTGCAGCAGTATCATCATCAGCAGCAGCAGCAGAAGCAGGAGCGGCAGGACCCGAAGCAAGAGCAGACGCAGGCAGCACAAGTTGAACTCCGGGAAACTTCACCTAATAATTCACAATCTGCCTGACTACTCCGTCTTCAGTGGATATGTGGAATAGATTGCAATCGGAGAAACATCGAGCAAGAGAGGTTGGGCTACCTTACCGGAGCCACGATGACTTGATGGTTATAGCGGACGTGTTGGCAGCGAAGAAGATGCAGCAGCAGAAGCCGCAGCAGTCTAAATCTGAGGTGGTGGAGCTCCGTGATGCTGGTGAGCCGCTTGCAACGCCTGCACCTCAGCAGCACGAGGCTGAGGGAAAGGAGCTTGGTGATGCTGTTGAGCCGCTTGCAACATCTGCACCGCAGCACCCCGAGAGTCAGCACGAGAGTCTGGAGGTGGAGCCGGCCATGACGAGGTCATCGCAGCAGGGGAGCTTGCAGGTGGGAACGCCCGTTACGAGGTCGTCGTAGCAGGTCGTCGCAGCATGGGGGCTTGGGGGTGGAACTGGGGGTGACGAGGTCGTTGCAGCAGGCGAGCTTGGGCCAGAGGGAGGCATTAACGTACCCATTCGACCCATGGAAACGCGATGGGATGGATGCCGTTGGGGAGGATTACGGCGGACGGAGGGAAGAGGAGCATAAGGGGAACGGGACCACAAGCAGCAGTAGCAGCAACGGGGCGCAACATTTCCCGTTTCATCCTGGGAAACGGGCCTGTTATATTCTAGTGTCGGCTATTTTATTGTTGGTGATCTATTTTGTTTTACTTGCGTGCTTCTCATTGTCTGCTGGTATGTCTGGGCGAGGGTTGTACTGTATGTGTTGGGATTGAAAGATATGCATTTTGACCATATTCTACACTGCATAATATAAGTGTGTGCTCGGTGTGTTGGAAAGTTTTGCTGAGTTTGGCTTGATTCTACAGGGTGCATGATAACAATGTGTTGGAAACTCACTACCGATTTTGGCTTGGTTCTGACCCATGCTACGATAGAGGTACACCATCTGTTTTCTGTTCTTCACCTTAGGAGCTCCATATCACAATCGAAAACTGTTTTGGAGTGACCTGGAAGGGCATCCCGATGAGAAAACCCATGGGCTAGGCATGAAAAAATCCTATTGCTAAACAAGAATGACATTCCGACGATTTGGGGTTAAGGAGCCCCGTTATTCAGAAACAAAAAAGCCGAAAAGTGCAACCTTTATCGTAGCACGCGTCTTCTACAGTGCATAATATTACATGTGTTAGATAATCTGATTTGAGTTTTAATGGCAGCACGGAGGTCCTCCGTGTTGCCAACACAGCTTGTGACATGGCGACATTTGACATGAAAACCCTGCAGTTATATTTTGGGGCTATCGAGGTCCACGCAGGTATGAAGAAGGGGGACCAACTAGAACTCATTGCTGACGTTGTTTCTGCCACTCTTGTTTTTGCTGGGAAGAATCACCAAAAGAGATTTCATTACATGCTTCTAGTTGCAGACAAACTGCAAAATGATGTGGTGGTCGCAGTTCACATTGTAAAACGATGTGGGTTCGGGATGCTGGTCCTATTGCTGTAAGGTAGGCGTACTCAGGCACGATGTCTCTACCTGTAGTTTGGTTGCGTGGTCGAACGGATGGATGGGATCGGAGGAGTACTGCGAACTGCTGTATCAAAATCAGAGTTTTTGCGAGGCCTTCGTACGATGTACGTCTGCTTTTGGCTTTATTCTGGTTTGATATGGGGTCGGACTGAGCGAACACAAGAGGTGTGTAGTACCACGTACAGTGTATCTGGTATATGGCAGGCTTCGAGGAGTCATTGTCATTCTGAGTCTCGTTGGTTCGAGCAGTCCACTCATATTTGTACGACAGCATTCAAACACCCCATGCAGCAGAACAAGACAACGACATGTGTTGTACTGTTGTAGTCACTACCAGGTATCTGGTGTATGTCTATGTACAAAATCGACTTTGGCGGGGCTTCGGCATTTGTTTTTCTTCAGCACGATGGTCGTTTCTCGTGCTGTTAGCAGCGGGGCACGCAGGAGGCCCGCGTGTACACACGGCTCAAGTTTAGGCCCCAGCCGAGGTCCTTGGCGCATGCTCTGGGCTTCAAAGTCACCCAAACTGGCAAGTAACCACGGGGAGACGTTCCGACTTGGCACCGGCGAAGAAGTGGCGTGAAATCTCCGTGCTAGTTTCTTTTCATTGGCAAGTACGATTGTTTGGTGTTGCCCCGCCGCATGAAGAGGGCACACATCACACAGTACGCCCGAGGCAGCAAGGATGACACCGACTTGAACGAGACACACATCAGGCGTCTTGCAGCTGTAGTTCGTACAATGCTGCTGGCCTCTGTGCAGCTCTTTTTGTGCTATATTCAGTTAACGCTAAAAACCACAAAGTTCGCATTTTGATTTGCTCATTTTAGCATCATGATTTACGCCGATGTACGACACGAGCTGGACGATTTCAACCCACATTTCCTCGGAATTTCAAAATCACCCGCGTAGCAAAGCAGCAGCTGTACAGCAGCAACGGTAAAACACCAGCTAATCTCGCATAAGCTCTTATATAGCATCTCTTTGTACACCCGTTTCAACTTGCGACACCTCTGAGATGCCAAGTCAACAACATCCCGATAGGGAACCTTTTATGGTATAATATATGGTGTACATGGGGGGCTTCGCCGCGGCGGGCTGAAGCCGGCCCGAGGCTGCGCGCATGACCGCAATATCAACAGAGGCGGTAACCGATCGGCGAAATGGCAAAAGAAGCGGTGCCGGAGGGTAAAAGCGACAGGTAGTGCCAAGGGGTGTACGGTGGGATACTTCACACCTATGAAAGTATTAATTTGTATATTAATTGAATAAATTATGGTGTATGCGAAGATCAGATTATGGTTTGGTTTGGTCATTTTTTATTTCCCCGGTCCAAAACAATAAATCAACTTCCCAAAAGCAACTTCCAAAACCCCCTGAAATCGTCCCAAAAGGCCCTCAAGACCAGATTATTTTCAGATTGTGTTTGGGTCTTTTGGGTTTCGAAAATAACAAAATATCGTTGACTAAAAGAGCCCGGGTTGTCTCGGGCGATTGGAAACACGGCACATGCGCGAACAAAGCGGCAAGAAACCATACTCACACGTCACCATCATGTTTGTACGATAAGACACACAGCAGTACCTGTACCCATCACGAGCACAGCAGTACGACACACGGCGGCCCATGTGGCGAGTCAACACCAGTCAGTGCGAGGCCGCCGCGAACGTCGGCAACGACGTGCGGCCATACGCGATAGAGGGTTGGCAGGGTGCAGCAGCAACATTGATTCTGCTGTTCTGCTGTTGCTGCAGACACACGGCGAGCGAGTCGGCTGATGAGATGACACAGTGATTGTTGTACATACCACGCCAAACAGGCGCTCACCGCACAGCACGCTTCACGCACGCACCCCACAACGCGCCTCTGTGGTGGCGACACGATTCGCATCCTTCGCATAACCCTGCAATAGAGCACGGAGGATACAGCAGCGGCAGTCAGCAGCTGCAGGAGCGGCAGCAATCGCCGTGGCCTCATGCCCTCTCCATTTTTCCCAAATCGAACGAAGCCGTTCGTTGGTGTTTGGCATTTATAAAGTTTCATAGTTTGTATTTTCCATTTTCGTTATTTAGAGTTGCTGTCTTGTTCTGAGATTGGTGGCGGCATTTTCTTCGTCCGAATTTTGCGGTTTGAGTCTTCGCAAGCGTTTTCACATCAGGTTCTGTTTTGAAGAGTGTGAATAGCCTGGTCTTGCAAGCTCAACCACAATCTGATCTATGCAAACACCCTATGCACATTATGGAAATAACAGTAAGTTGGAGGAAAACATAACTAATGGGCGGACTACAAAATCTTGCAAATGGAAGGGAAACGTAGGCGGTGGGTTTCCTGATCTTGTAACAACTTGTAACATCAAACAAAAGCAACAGCAGTAGTATAGCAACGCACACTTCGGCAACAGCATCTGCACTCTCATATACGTAGTATTTGCTCCCAAGACTGACGTAGAATCACACTGCTCACGATTGTACAGCTGTATGTGGTTAACGTCCCGATTCCAACCTTAATTGAGTTTCTACCACTGGACTGGTCAAACTCACAGCGTATACGTCGATTGACGGTACTCTCGCCCCGTGACGGACAGCTCGCCCCGTGACGCACAGATGTCAAGGACCTCCCTACACAAAAAACTGTTTAAATTTATGAATAGGTGGGCCAACGCTAGACCGTCAACCAAAATGAAGAGGTTCGACGGGCCAAAGCCAAACCAAGCTAGACCGTCAACCGAAATATTTGACCGCCAGGTAATGAATCACGCAGCAGCTTACTAAGTTGAGTACCTACCACTCGACTGGTTAACCTCACAGCGGAGTGCAGCATACCCGGCCAGCCGGCAGCCAGTGCACGGCGCAAGCTTGCCCGAGGCCGTCCCCGGCGCAGTAGGTGTCGGGGAGCACGATGATGGAGTTTCCGACCGAGAGGTGAACCTCGGAGCGATCTAGCGCGATACACGAAAACATCTACGTCTAAAAACATCAGAGGAGCGCTCACGGCACACCGCCAACAATATCGTTTTTGTATTTATCTGTTCATCCCATCTATACCTGGTATCAGGCACATGTTATGCTTTGCTCTATTTTTCCGTGATATTGACTAATGCTTTTTCCAGTGTTGCTGGGATTATGATGGAAATGCGGTGCCTCTTCTTGATCCACCGTGTGATGTGATGTCTTGTCTTGTGTTAAGTAGTGGGGGATTGGTGTATTTGGGCTGACGGTGGAGACATGGTCAACCGCAGATCGTGGAGTTAGCCTTTTTCATTGTGCATGAGGTATGAGTTACAGATGCCCGTGAGATACTATAGTTGGACGCATCGTTCGCCGAGGAGGAGAGGGGTGAATGGCCACTCGGCGTACGTTGCAGCCAATGAAGTCGTGATGCCGTCGTAACCATGCAGGATGCTTGGTTGAATGACTCCGTCCGTAGGATGACCGGTTGCACCAAACTTGGTTTCAAGTAGAAGTGCATCGCGTACAAAGTGGTCTGTTATTTGACGCCCGAGTTCAAGGGCGACTAACCTTCCCACGAACTAAAATATTGCAAGACACGTCATGCGAGATAATCACAACTGGATATGAAACGCGGTATATTGTGTGGCATTGGTCGGCCAATATTACTGCTGCTTGAGTATGGAAGGAAAATTGGAACGATCGGTATGTTGGTTTATTAGCTCTCATTTTCTTGGTATACATGTAATCTACAAGTATGTTGGCTTGCACCTCTCAAAGGGGTATTAGTTCTGGTGTTCAGTTAGAGTTAAGCGTGGATACGGACTGCACACACAAGGCTGACTGGAGATTTATCTCTAGTGGAGTTGTGATGTATGCTGGTGCTTGTGTATCGGTTTTCCCTAGGATGAAGACACGCGTTACGTTTGTTTTTAGGGAAGCAGAATGTGGTGAACGCGAAGTTTGACATTGTCTACGTACCATCAGCAGAGAAGAAAGCTGGTTTGCTCACCAAACCGTTAGGCGCGGAGGTGATACTGTCGTTTGCATGCCAGTAGGGGGGCATCCAGCGGGAGGACTACTGTAGGTCGGTTTTAGGTGTTTTTCGATTTGAGGTGATTTCGATCGGGGACGCGCAGTTGTTGCGCTCTGATATATTCTACACCAGGGGAGCCGATGTCATCGGGCGGTAAGATGTCCGCTGGAAGATGATGTTATTGTTTTTGGTTAAATAATTTACTCTACTCTCGTTTATTGGATTTTCTCTTCCCGTAGTTACCGTCTTGGTAAATTTAAATACACAGGTTGGAAATGAGAAGGAGAGGTTTGGTTGTAGAAATGCCGTCTTACCGGGGAACTGCTTAAGTTGGTAGCATACACACGCATTAACATGAATTCCATTAAGCTGCCAGGCTCAGCAGTGAAACAAGACACCAGTAGGAACGATATTTCACTGCACAAGCTTCGAGATTTGAGATGGGATGATAGGATTTCCTAGAACAGTATTGGGTTTCAGATCTGCCGTTTTTGGCGGTTCTTTGTGATGCAAGTTCAGGTTGCCGTTTTACACAGGCAATTCCTCTTGGTGGGTATTGGGATTGCCGTTTTTCGAAATTGTTTATGGTGGGATTTGGCATTGCCGTCTTACCTTCGCAAGGACTTCTGATAGAATTTGGGATGTGTCGTTGTTTCCTGGCGATCGGGATTTGGCATTGCCGTGTTACCTTCGCAAGGCCTTCTGATAGAATTTGGGATGTGTCGTTGTTACCTGGCGATATGTAATGCGTTTTTCGGGACATGTTGTATGGCGCACCGAGTAGGGGGGCTGTTAGTTGTACACCACGGTTTCATGCCTGTCAACGGAGATTGGGGTTGTATATCATGTCGAAAAACGAAGCATTATTGTCTGAGAAATTGTGTGGATGCTTCGTTGTTGGTGGCGGCTTCCTCTCGAGGGCAGTCGAGGATGCGAATGACACGACCCGGGCTTTGATACATGATACTGCCAGTATATATGTGAGTGGTGCAGCTAGTGTCAATTGAGTTCGGCTAACGCGTGTGTGGTTTGTGTGGTGAGGTAACTGATGTGTGTCTGTAGTGGTGTATATCGCATCTATTACTAATCTACCTCCCACAATCATGGTACAGGCCACGCCTGTTCAAGGTGTACGCTTTCGACAGCGGCGTACACAAATAAACCGCAAGTAAAATATACCAGTAATCTCCATTAGCTGGGCAAATATATGACAACTTCGACTAGACGCGCTTACGAGCAAGTGGTCGAATTAGTCCGTTCCGTAGTGCGTTAGTTTTGGGGGAGAGCCAATCATAAATACATATTCGAGAAACAACGCGCTCACCCCCCCCCCCCCTTCTGGTGAGTCTCTGGATAAGGTCGAGCACAACTGGAGCGCACACGCAGCGGCAACAGCAGGTCAACGGCAACATGCAAAGCGCACCAGACCGGGGGTGAGTAGGCTTGAGAGATTAACCCGCACCTCGGAGTCAGAGTGCAACAGGGCACCAACAGTATTTGTAGAACGCGTTATGATACAGGGCCCAAGTCCATCCTAAAACCAACAACAAACCGTTCAAGCTGGGCCTGTAGTACCCTGTTAAGAAACAAAAACATGGGTTGCTCCTGATGCTCCCCTGCTGCAGTTTCGCGGTCATTGTGTCGTTTGTGCTGGAGTAAAAAGCTGGAGAGAAGATTGTACGACCGTGTGCGCCCGTGCAGCGCAGGGTGCGTAGTGCAGGGAGGGGGGTGCGAGACATTGTTGTTGCCGTGCAGACGAGTGTGTGGTAGAGAATACTAAAAGGGAACCCGTTGTATCTTCCGAAACTCAAAATGCTCATGAGGAAGAAACCCACGCCCAAGAAGGCGGAAAGAAAAAGCTAAACGAAATGGATGCCGATTTTACATGCGTGTTTATCGATGCAACATAAAACCTTCGTATGTTTTTGTATGGAACATTTCATGCTGGTTTTAGTGTCTACCTGTTGATATGTGAGGGGGGGATAATATATATATATATATATATATATATGTACCGAAAATACATTCAAACCGAAACGTAAGTGTAATGTGTACCAGATACCCTGCAATATTTCAAATACAAAGTGTTCAGGTTAACGACAATCGTCCTGGTACGATTTGGCATTGGTAAGCGTTTGAACGGAGAGTTCACCGGCCAAATGGTTCAGATTGCAATGCGAATATAAAGCATAGACGTATCAAAAGGATAAAAGAAATCAACCTCCAGGGTCACGTGCTGGTTGTGTGTATGTTGCCAGTTGTAGACGCTGCTGTTTAAACCATCTGCTGGCAGCCTATGGTAAACATTTCTCAACTAATTCATAGCAGGCCACAGTCTACTACAGGGGTCCTCATTTGAGAAGGCCTCACCCACAACAAACAAATCCGAATCGTGTATTTACCTCTCAGGTAGGCAAGACATTATTCTTTTATCTTCCCACGCGCCTCGATCCCCGCAGCGAATAGGCCAGGGACTATCGCGACAACCGTTTTGCACGTTATTGCCCTTTGTCGTCAAATAGTGCATTTCAATGTAGCCACGCTCGGGTGTAGCCGTTTTGTTGGGAGGGTCCGTCCAATCAGTTTCCTGCCTGTGTTTGGCATGAGTTAATGGTAGGGACACATATAAAAGGGCCTCATTCCGATCGTGACGTCACAACCAGTTTCCCTATTTAGCTTAGCCAATTTGGCTTAGACTAAACTGCTAAACGATTTCACATACACACCATCGTGAAACTCTTGACAGTCATAGTGCATCTTGATGAAGACGTTTCAAACGAACCTTGAATAAACGACTACGACGAATTCCAAACGAAAGTGCTTTGCTAGACCTTGCGCGCGATACGGAGGCGAGCCATGTCCGTTTATCAATAATTGATACGTCAGAGAGATTAAGTGCCTGTAACATCTCTGACGGATACATCACAAACTTCACCGTTGTCGTGCGCCATGCATACTATTTAGGCTTCGTTCCCAATGCAGTAGACACCTCGTCCACATTGCCCACTCGGATGAATGAGCCCATTGTCGAATAGTCGAATTGACGGGTCGTCATGTAAAAGTCTCAACTGGCGTTCAAAGGGGGGGAGGTATGCAAGTTATTACGTTGTACGGCAGTGCTTCCATAAGGTAAATCCCGAATAACTATGCTTCCGCAGTAGTGATGTCAGCTCATAAACATATACATAAACCAGCGTTGAAGGTGAAAACGGCGCTGGGCCTGTTGGGGCCTTGCTATCCTTGCGGGGGCCCTGAGCTCGAGGCATCCACATTACCGCAACATACGTTGCCTTATACGAGCAACTCGAGTAACAATCCCAGCAGTTGGTCACATGCCACACATTGTTTCGTGTGGATCCAGAGTACAACCTCAACCGCGCGCAGGATGGGCGTGTTGTTGCAGGTGTTCGTCGGGGGGGACGGGTGTGGTAGCTGAAGAAATGGGCGAGACGAGTCGTTCCGCGCCGCGCCGGTACGTGCTCGGTGAGCAAATTTCTTCATCGATAGCTATACTGGCACCTCGCTCGGAAACCACAGTCGATGGTCTGAACTGTCCGACCGTGTTGGGCGGCCTTGAATATGTTTCCTGCCTTGTCGGTCGACCCATCGAGACCTCAATCGTCACGGCTGTCGATCGAAGGAGCCCATCTCTCTTGTGTCTATTGAATGAATACCGTGGGCACTAGGTTATGTCAGGTAAGGTACGAAATTAGGTAGGTTTACCCGGGAAACTTACTTCGGTGTGTAACTTAAGGTAAACTCTACGTACGTTTGGTACGTACGTCTATATATTAACTGAACTTAGGTAAGGTAGGCAAGAGCTCCGACGTTAATTTAGCCAAGATTATCATAACGTTCAGTACGATCTCCAACACGTAGCGGGAATTCTGGATTCGAAACACTTGAATATAGGTACGAACTACCTCAATGGTGACCTGAGTTCGACTATACTCTAGGTACAACCTCCGATACTTCCCAAAGCTTGCTCCATAGGTAGGACCTCCCGCACCTTCCCACCCTACGTTTTCATTCACGATTGGTACGTCCGCTCTTACTTAGAGACTACCTAAGGCCTAGGTACGACACCTCCGATGCTAACCTAAGTTTCAAGTACGTTCGGTACGTCACTCGTCAATCACCTCTGTCTGGACACAACAAACACCATGCCAGAAATGATGGTGTGTGTCAGGTAGTCAGGTATGGTATAGACCCGGACATGAGGTCATCCTCATTCCATAATCCCCATGGACAGCGTCCTATCCTGGACGAAATAGGTATCATCATTCTACACTCGTGGCCCAGACAACCGCGTACTCACCTTGCCTTAGTTGTCTAAGATCCACCGAACATCAGGTACGACCTCCGAAGCTGTTTCTGTTGGCCTATGATATGAGGGAATAGGGCCCGCGATTGCAAGTTCAAGACCGTTCCACGTCCTGCTGGCGGGTCATGGGTTGACTTCACCCTTCAGCTGCTGTGCTAAAGCACGCATACAAATGACTTGCCTTTTCTGCGAAAGACGTGCGCTGGGCGCCCGATGGTTCCTCATCTGAGTATCGTCGGGTCTGAGGCGTTGTAATTTGTCGAGCGTCGCCGAAGGGAGCGCAGCAGCAGCTACGGTCGGCAAAACCAGTTTTTCGATACCACGCACTGTTGCCATACATAAAGTCGGTACTCCCTTCTAGGCGGGCGAAGAAAAGGATGTGCCAAGCTGACTCGCTGTGAGCAGCCGCACAGCACGGCATCGGCATTCATAGCAGATAGGCCTTCATCAGGGCTGTTGTTGGCTGCTGTGTGTTGTATCGTCGTGTGTTTAAGGGGTAGAGAGAGATGCGGAGGGGTTGAAAAATGTTTCGATCGAGCAATCCGATCCGCTCGCCCGGTCGAAAAGGTCGTATAATTCGACGGGATGTGTGGATCGGATTACTTGATCCAACACAAGATGGGATCGAAAAGGCTCTCTTTTGACTGTATCAGAAAACCTTATTCGGTCTCGGATCGGAATAGGAAGTTTTCATCCACGAATCCAATAGCATACCAATTTGCCGTAGGTGATAGAATCTAGTCGGTGGCCGATTTGTCCCCTGTCTTGTGGACAATGCGGGACGATGTTGATTTCATCTTCCAGTCTGAAAAATTGGTAAAATGGTATTAGTCCCGTGCTGATTCGGGCCGGCTATCATGGGATACGTAGTACTTGGCTGGCCCATTTGATTGCAGTTTTATGAGCTCTTTTGATAAACACACGGCCTCATTCCCCGACTTTCCTCTACCCTGCTGGGAGATTAATACAATTACATGAAAACCTATCCCGCTTAGAGCAAACGAACATGGAGTACGCTAGCCGGCCACACCGCCGGCTGAGGATTCGAGCTCACGGATCCCCACCAACTGGACGATTCCTGTGGTCGCACCTGTGAATCATGTGGTGGGGTGCCGGGTAGGGGAACCTTTCCCAGCAAGCACGAACCTGAGGGTGTGGCTCAAGTACCCAGAATCGATGATTTGGGACTCGCAAGCAACTTGCATCGAACCACCCATTGGCTTTCCTGGGGATACAGCCTCCAGCGACTTATCTACTGAGGAGAGATGTCTCGGGTTGATAATATATACGTACCAGAGCCCTGGATACCGGCGATAAGGTGCGTCGGGGCGCTGTCGGTAGCACATACAACAGGTCGAGAATATGTGTAATTTCGAAAAATGAAAGGCTTTACGCGGTAAGTGAGAGTCGAGCCAGGACGGGACGGTGCGGATTTGACTTGCTTATTGGGAAAACAAGTGACGGCGGCACGGGACGGGACTGTTAAAATGATGGGCATAATTGCTGGCGGGACTAGACGGGACTGGACGACGGGTGTGATATTGCCGACGGGACTGGATGCTACAAGTGCAATGGTGTTTCTTTTTCGCGGCCCGTCGTGACGGTAAATATATTTCCCAACGACGGGACGGTGCGATATATATAAAACTGTTTACGACGGGACGGGGAGGCGCATATATTGTTTCATGACGATAGATACAATTGTTCACGATTGGACGGGACGGTAAATATACTTTGTAGCGACATAACGGAATGGTAAAAAAACCTTCACGGCGGGACGGTAGCTCCGAAAAGTCACGCCGCACACTGCGATGTATTTTGCAATCTCCCGGTCCCTGGCCTAAGAACCGGTGATGTGCGAGCTAGTTGTGCCTTTGCTGGTGGCTACCCCTTCGTTGGGGTGCTGGTAGTTGGCTGTACTGATGGGTGTGCGGAGGCGGTTAGGGTTTTGATCGGTGGTGGTGGTGGTGGTGGCTGTGCTAGCTGGTTGGCCACGCCAGATACGGAGTATTTCTATGGTGCCGTGGTGTCAGGGGCGGTCTTGCAAATGGTGGCGATGCTGGAGGTGTAGTGAGGAACATACTGGAAGGTGGCTCTGCTGTCCCACGTATTTCACAACAGTATCATTAGAGTCCGTTGTTCTATTTAGTATTGCCGGATAGACCAAGTGACCCCAGCTCCCGAAGGGGCGGTGGGACCACCCGGCGCGAAGGGGGAGCGTATTGCTATTTATTCGGCCTCGGTGAAAATGACCATATCTCTCTAATGTGATGTGGGTTCGTGAGAAGAACGTACTAATCTTGCAAGTTACGGCCACCACCGCGGATGGGGTGGCTGGGTGGTGTCTTTGCAGCTTATCGCTCTTTCTCTCTGTTAACCTCGGTGAATCAGATAGTAATTTATTGTGGAAGAGCAATTCAGCACTTCTTGCAATGCCGCTTTGGTAGAACCGGGGGTAGGGGATCTTAGCATTATTACCGGTTCTGACAATTCAGCAGTATAGTTAAAGAACATGTATCTCTTGAGTAGAGTTCGATAAACCAAGTGGCCTCACCTGCAGCGGCTGGTGATTCGACCCTCCCTAACCTTGTTTGCATTCTAGGTCTAGGTTTGGATTCCTCTTGCTCAAGATGTCTGAAAGCCCTATCCATCCCATACTACTCGCAGACGTATATTGCAAGTTCGTCTTCATTACAGAAAAGGTTGGTTTTGGAAGGCCGCCCACGACTTGCTTTGGTCGCCGAGCGGAAACTCGTATATTTATCGGTGCTGGGCCACAGATATTCCCGTGACCATACCGTCGCCCCCTCAACCGGCTGCTACGAGCTCAAGTAATATCATGTACCGCCATGCCATCTTGGGGGTTTTCCAGTATGTCTTCTGCGTTGGGGCCACCACCGACTCTCTTGCTAGGGCGCGGGGACACTGATCCGCCCGACCGAAAAGAGTGCATCGTGAATGCTTGTACCTCGCCCCTCCCCGTAGCATACTTCTTCAGAGGACCTGTCATATACTTTGCTGACATAAGACTCGAGCCTCTTACCACAGGTTATCCATACGGCGAGTTTGTGGCAAAAAAAAAAAAAATCGACGCGTCCCATCCGGCGTGGTTTCCAACCCCAACAAACTGCTCCACCGCGCGAACCGGGCAGGTTGCTACACGGTTCGTTCGAGGACAAGTCCGTCCCGTTAAACAGGTGTCCCTGAACGACTCCTCTTCAGCTCTAGCTTACGTGTTCGTGTACGTTCACGACGTGTAACCAGCCCAGCAGGGTGGAGCCATCCGTTGGCGTTGTATCCCGCACAATTTCCTCCCACCAGCGAAGAACCTACGAAGATAGCTGGCCGGGCACGAAAGCGTCTGGTTGCAAAAGAGGATCTTGTTGTGGCGTGTGATCCGGTCGTTCGCTGTGAATGTCGTCTCGATCAAAATCGACGGTAGGTCGCTAAGAGTGGTGCCAGCTACAATCTCCTTTTGCCAAGCAGTATGTACGCACCGAGTTCAATAGTCGTTCTCCGCGTTCAAGCAGAAACACATGCGCTCCTGATCCCCCACGTAATGGCGCGACACGAAACCATTATGGGTAGGAGGCTCTCTCCAATCTTGTACCACCGCGTGGAATCTGTAGGTTTGTGTGGCCATGGAGGTAGAATACCAAGCATTGTATACTTTGTTGAAATCATTAAACGAGCAGTTCTATTTGGGAATATTTCCGATATATGATACCTAGCTAACTCGAGAGCGCGTTCCAACCGACAAGAAACTTCTCGACCGCGCTGAGAAAATGCACGGGTCAAGAGGTGACGGGAGGAAGGCTGTCGATGTAAGGGCTTTAAGGACTACCTACTTGGTTGTCAACTCGAAGTTGGCACATCTTCGGTGTACGGTTGTGCCTCCGTGTGGCAGGAGATTCGACATATTTAGTACTGACTTTTAATTTTTGAGACAAAAGCGCGCCTGAGAACGGGTATGCTGATCGGTATCTACACGAGAATACAACGATGTTCCGAAATGTAAACAAAGCGCGGAGCGCGTGGACGGGGATCTGACCTACTCCTTGGTCCGTGTGTGAGCGATGTGCAAACTTAGAATAATGCATTTCCCTATGTCGGTGCCGCACTGGAACTGATCGACTTCGTGCACTGTGTAGGTGTGATGTATATAGTTTAAAACACCCATTTCCTCGTGTCGGTGACACACTACAAGAGAACGAACACTTCGGTATTCTCCGCCAAAGCACCGATAGACACACCCAAACTCATGTCTTCCAGGTTTCGTCGAAACCGATAATATATATTATAGTGGAGAATGTTGTATGAATAAAACGCGATCTAAACGTCAATTGAGCAGGCCGAACCATGGGCCGATGGACTTCTACGTCTAAGTAGGACAGATCCGCTGTATGTTACACGCTTGCCCGCTGTTGTCGAACGAGGTTTGCGGGCACTGCCTGAACGAGTGGTTTCCCTGTCTCCCCGCACGCATACATATGCTACATGTCGGGTTACACCCACTTCCCGGGGCTTCCCTGACCCCCCCGGCCCCTGCCCGCGGTATGACAGCGACCCCCGCTCGGCAGTCCATATTGGCTGTGGCTAATGTTTGAGTTTCCACCACCTTGGAACATGGTCGGCGCCGGAGGGTTATAGAAGCTGTGGCCTCTCTGCCCACCCCCACCCCCGTGAATCGAGAACTGCTGGGTGTGACCTAACGCCCCCCCCCCACCGTGCATGTGAAAATATGTTGCGAGGCTGACTGGTTGTATAGGCGGCCCAGCCCACAGCTGCTGGTCCATACCATCATGCGGCAGATCGTGAGAAACCGTGCCTTTAGGGCCACCATCGCATCCTGAATGTATTTCACGACCATGGAATCGCCTTTCGTGGCGCAAAATGTTTCGTGGAGGAATAACAAACCCCGTGATGGGATGGCCGTTTATGAGGCTCTGCTCCATACCCACTTGCATTTCTCTCACTGCAGTCTTCTCTCTTTGTAACTTCTCACCTAGACGAGCTGAACGGACCAAGGCATCCACCCCATGCTCTCCTTGCTGCAGCAACGCCCAAGCTTGGACGAAGTAGAAGGTCTTAGCGCCTCCGTGAACCACTGATGGCGCAACACACGAACCGAATTGCACCGATTTTCGATTTGAACTGCGCGGAGTGCCAGGCATACCAAGCGGACATCATTCGGAGCGTCGTGCACGCGGATGAACCACACCGCGAGCTGGAACAAAAAAAGGGGGCCCGTCTCGTCGTTATTCCGCAGACAGTCCGCCATACTATGTATGGTATATTTAAGCCTGGACCCAACTGAGCATGCCTAGCAAACCAGCTGCCCTGGTCACCAACCCTGGAGTGAACGGGACCTAAACCGCCTGTTAATACTAACCTTGAGCTATCGGAGATTGAGCGACCACTGATGGACTGAACTGAGCACACCGGCGCACCGAGAGTTCAAAGAAACTTGCCTCAGCGGCTGCAGTTTTCCTCCGCCTTTAACGATGCTCGGGCGATGAATGCTTTCTGTGTAGTACGAAGAGTTAACTTTAACGGCTACCGCTATCTCTCCATCGGACTAAGCTGACCAAAAGAGCGACGGTGCTGCTAATGGTGGCGATGCTGGCGGTATGTTGTATTTGTGAGGAATATGTAGGTAGGTTGCTTTGCTGTACCTCGTATTTTACATGAAAAGTATGTTTTTTCTTCGCATTTTCTTATTTTACTGTGTGTTCTTAACATAATACCGTTTTTCAAGTCGTCGACATTTAGCACACCCATTGTACGTGCTGATCCTTTACCCTAGGGGAAACACGCTCTGTGGTCACAAACGCTACGATACACAGATAACGCAATACAACCATGCATTGCACAACGGACTGTCCTGCCATCGTACTGGGTACGACAGGCACAACATAGATGCATACGCCAGCGACTGACATTCATCGAAAGAGAGAAGGCGAAAGAAAGGAAACAACAAAAAGGAAACAAAAAATATAAAAGTAAGAAAAAACAAATGAATATAAAAGAAAAGAAAAATAACAAAAGTAAATAAACAAAACTAAGATCAAGAAGACGACAAAGCAACATTCCAAGCCGAAACAAGAGAGCCACCTCTTAAATGCAATATCGTAAGACAACAGGACTACCCCGAGCACGAGCCAAAATACACACGCAAGGGGGAAACACAGATAGACTACAGTACGCGACAGATGTTAAGAATCTGATCCTTAAGAATTTGAGGCTGAAATTTCGGGGGGAAAATAAGAACGTGACCTCTTTGTACTGAAATTAGTGTGGGGCACACCCAGTCTGACATAAGAATCCCAGTCTGGCCAAAAATAAAAGATTCTTAACATCTGTCGCGTACTGTAGTAGTAGAGTAGACGCGGGTCGCTCGGCGTTCAAAACTCTTAACGGTGTCACCGAAAAAAATGTTATGTCCTGTATGCGCTGTATGCGTGTTTTACACCGTCCTGCATATATCTATGTCTATTCTCGGCACGTCGGCCGTACGGCCATGACCGGTCGGTGCTCTTTTTTTTTGTTTTTTCTTGGTGTCGATCCGTCATGAAAAACATATTCTTCGGTGTGTGGTGTGTGGGTGGTTTTGTTATTTGTTTCTGATACTTTTTCCGTTTTTTTTTTTTTTTTCCAAATATTTCCCGGAAAGAACAAGAAACCAAGGGGAAACCACAAAAAAAAGGAGACCTACGTACGCACGATTTACCACAGCTCTCTTATTCTTATGCTTGTATCCGGCAATGTGTAGCGTGAGCTTCGACGTCGATCAAGCCCGTAGAAAATTCTCAAAACTTTTTTTTATCATGTTTGTATATTTATGCCCATCGACATTTCAGCACACCCATCCAGCGTCCGTGTCGATTCTTCGTCCTACGTATAATATCATACTTCGTATGTAGTAGATTGATATACAACCTCTGCGGTCACAAGCTAATAATGTGTGTGTGTGCTTGAGTTACTTCGTATTTTCTTCCTGTCTGTATTTCTATCTTTCCGGGGGTATTCTTCCACTCCAAGAGTTATTGGAGCCTGTCCTGTGACCACGGACGGACTTGATTTTAGCGATGAGTTAGTGCGAGAACAACAACAACAACGACAACAACAACAATGTGTGTGTTCTTCACAATGTCACCCCCCTAGAGGCTCTGAAAATAAATACCGACCTAACCTTTGATAAAATAAGGTTGGTGATGATGACCGCCCAAGAGCAGCATGAGCGCCCAGCAGCACGGGGAGCATCAGGTTGCCCTCTCGGGCCGTACGACTTGTTCATCGAAAGTTTACTCGGGCACCAATTCGTACCATTCCCAAATCACCCAGATTGGGCGTTGCGATAATTGTCACTTTTTTGTGCCAATTTTCCCCTCTGAAGTCCAAAGCAAGTGGGTAATAAAAATCCCTTTCAGAGCCGGAAACGGTTTTCGGGGACAAAACTACTTGGAAATAGTGCGGGGCACTTTTTGGGGTAGTAAAAGGGTTATATATAACCCCTTTAGAGAGCCGGAAACGGTTTTTGGGGACAAAACTACTTGGAAATAGTGTGGGATAATTTTAGGGGTAGTAAAAGGGTTTAAAACCGTTTCTTATATGTACTCGTCGACATTCAGCATCTCCAGGGTCCTTTTATTTTTTATACGGAGTATTTTTTTGATCTTCCCATTTATTATCTTTACTCGTCTTTCTCCTTCTCCCTCCCTAGTCTTACGTCAGATCCGGGGTCACTAAGCAGGCTCTTCTCCCTCCTCCCCACTACGGTACGTGCTTTGCTTTTTATCGCGA
>JAYJME010000925.1:0-18772 GCA_036873775.1 Costaria costata | reverse complement strand
CGCTCCCACGCCGCAAGCGCAACTGAGCAATCGCAATACGCATTGCTATTTATAGTGTGCCACCGACACCGCGGGGGAGACATGACACGACGCCGGGCGTACCAAACAGATAGACGGACGCGAAATACACTCACAACTATAAAGCGTAACGAGAAACGCGTGGGAAAAAAACAAGCTGGAAAAAACAGGGGGCCTTTACTGTAGCTACACTTTCACACCCAAATATCGAAGAAAATAGGCTGAGGGTTCTCGTCCTGGGCAGCGTTTATGAACACGGTGCCGTCCCCCCTCACGATGCCATGGGAGTTGTGCACGTGCCCAAAAACGTGAACCTGGCGGGAATGAGAAAGAGCGAAAAAAATGAGCTTCAATTAAATAAAAACGAACTGGCCTTCATTCAATCCAAGCAAAAAATGGGCCATCTCATGGAGCGTTACCGTGGATCGTGGACGCAGCGACGAAAAATTACGTTTTACACGCCGAAGCAAGAGCATCGGCCGCATTCAATCTCGTCATCGAACCGGCAACAGTTGACAAGGGCATGGCGAACCGTGCCGGGAGCTGAATCAATCCTAAAGCTTCTCGGCAACATAAACACGATTCCGACTGCCGACCACTTCATCTTGTTTTTGCGGAGGCCACGAAAAAATCGGTCGTGTTCTAAGAGCGGTCACGAGTGGTACCGTAAAAAACAACAACCGCGAATAACACGTGAAAGAGCTCAGAAAATAGTCATGCTGCTCTGACGCCTACAGCAGTTGCTAGGGTTGAGTGCTACGACTCTCTTTGGCCCTCTACGCTACGAAAATGCTGCGTGGCAATGACGGCGCTACATCGCACTGCATCCTATGGATTAAGGTGGTCCTTGCATCCGTCCCGCCACACCTTCGGCTTCAGCAATGCCACGCGGTCCGTAAGGCTCCAGCTCCCCCAGTGTGCGAAGCTACGCAGCGCACCAGCACACATCAAGAACACGTCATCGAAAAAGACGAGGGTGTGATCACAAAAAATAATAGGGTAGTTAATAGACACGAAAACCCAAGTGAGAACAAACACAAGTTGCAAAATATCAGATCAAAAACGGTAGAACTTGCAAGGTTACCATCGATACTTGCACTCAGTTATCGTATATCGTCGAGCACTGCCATGAGAAGGCAAACCACACAGCGACCATGAGCACAACCAGCAGAACGAGTGGAGGGGGGTAAAATGTAAAATGTCATAGGCAAGTCTTTTACCGGCAAGCCTCTGTGACCGGTGCCGTCAAGATATCATACGAACGAGCAACGAGCCCACGCGCATCTCAGTTGGACGGTATCTAGGCAACCCATGTTCGTACCTTCGATGTGTTGTTCCGCACACCGGGCAAGGGTTATCCTTCGCTGTGCTGCCAGGATCGAAAGCGAGGTCGAGCCTGTTGTAAGGCGGCATATGAGTCATAAGAATGTCCACTTCCTCCGGTATGGCCGACCAGACACCCTCTAGCTCCACCCCCCTGCAGCTGAATCCCTGAGGAAGTTCGAAACAAGAAGGATTTTGGTGATAATATATCGCTGTCCAGTAAAAGACATACAGGGCCAGAAAACTGAACGTCGGCGTCGAAGCGCACCGCAAACGCTTGATTTAATTCAGCCTTTCGGTTCGACGAGCGTGTTTCCCCTCGTCACGAGCATGATACGAGGGCGATCACTCACAAAATCCCGCACTCTACTCTCGTGCTTTTCTTCACCAGTCAGGGAGGCGACAGTGATGATTTACTCAGCACAAGACCCAGATCCATCTGTGGCATTTCCAAGGTCTCAAGTCATGACTCTGAAAGATCAACGACCTTTCCCTTTCCAAGATAGTACTTCGAACAAGCTTAGGCTCTTCTCGCTTTCCTTGAGCAAACACCTCAACCGCAAGCAGGCGCACATTATCCGTTCTCACAACGGTTGTAGATGAGACCCCTTTTTGCTGTAATTTCTTGCATTGGTTTTCGTGCCGCCGGGCCCAAGGAAACCATCGTTTTTCGAAACCCATGGTAGCCGATTGTTGAAGGTAGCTTATTAATAGTAAAACGCAAAAAACTGCCTCACGATACCACCCAAAATCTCTGGTTGCGACGCCTAGCTCGGAAACGGCCCACCGCGGCAGACCTCTCGCAACTCTCGTCGCATGAGCCAAGAACTCGAAACATCTCACCATGTGGGACGAGTTCGTCCACGGAGTCCCGTAAAACTTGAGTCCCTCGACAGTCACGCCAGAATCCTCAAGGTAAGTAGCGTTGCTGCGGGCGAGGTAGGAAGCGAGCGGAGGCGACAGTAGGGAGGGTTAACAGAGAGCACCTATCGGGGCGTAGGGCACAGCTACCCAGGACCGCCCCAACGCGCGCCCCAACGCGCGACGGGGAGGCGAAATACGCCGTCCTTCTTCGTAATGAACTCGAACGCAATTATCTATGCAAGCGACGCACTGCTACGTACAATGCACCACATGCTTGCCAACCCGCATCAAAACCTCACAACACGAAATGCTTGCCGCCGCCCCCCCGCAACCTCTCGGCAGGTTGCACCCAGAACACGATCAACGAGTGATTCCATGCCCGTACTCAAACATTCAACCACCACTTTTTTGTTGGCAAGATACGCCTCAAAGCTGACAAAAGTCAATACTGCACCAATCGCGCTCATGCAGACGCCAGTACGAGTAGCGGGAGCCTGGATCATTCTTACTGCAAAACCGACAACTGTGTGAAACCCAAGTGGTTCATAGATGTGCTTCAGCAAGAAGAACGTAATCCATCTATCCTGTGGATCACATGAGCGAAGAACGCGCCAAAGCAGACTACAGCAAGCAGTAGAAGCGCTCGTCCCGCCTATGAAATTTCACGACTAACTGCACATGTGTGTGCACACGTTTTTTTTTGTTGTGGCCCGCCACCTCAAGACCATCCAGAAGTGGGAATTGGCGGGGGAGGCAAAACATTCCCGTTGTGGATGATGGATTGACGCCAGGTATGTTTCAGCTTAACAGAGGTTGTATTCTGCCGCCGTGACCATGGGCGTGCAGGACATATTGGTCACCTTAAACGACGTTGTATCTGCTCTCTTGAGTAGGAGTTAAACGCGATCTCGTGGTTGCCGGCGATGACGAGCTGAGGCGCCACGCGCAAGCAGGGCATGGCGTGAATGAACAGCGGCGAGGGAATATAACGGCATGTAGCATCAACACAGCATCAACACTTTGGCCGCAGGAGCAAAAGCCCCGCGTGCTTTCGAGGGCTCCGCGTGCTAAAGTTGCGTTCGGGGGAGGGACGGTAAGGGATGGCACGGCCTTCGTCTGAGGCAGGAGGGTCTTACACGTGCGGCCCCTCCATCCGCACGTACTGGATTCGGTGCAAAAATGCCATATTCACGCCCCATATAGCGGCGTCGGAGTCTGCACCAACCGATAGTTACCTTGTGTCGATGCCCTAAGGATCCTAAAAACCGATCGAAGTCTTCCACTGTTGCTTCGAAGTCGCGCTGGTGGAGCTTCGTGGAAAAATCCCCGCAGTGGATCAGGATGTCCCCGTCTGCGCGCGAACAAGCATCGTTTTTGCAATCAGAAACCAGAAAGCAGAACAGGGGGTGAGACTCGTTTCAACTATGTGTATGCTGGTAAAGCGTTGGGACTGTTTTGTGGCACGTGATGTTGCAGCCGATTCTACTAATAGAACGGCGCGGTTCACGAAGAGAACAGATCGCAACTGCCAATAGGGGTGATGGCAAAGGGGTGGCCGGGAGTGGTAGAATGAACGAAGACGTTGTACCGAACAGGAAGTCTGGCATCGGGGTGTCGAAGTACAGGACCAGGGTAGGGTAAAGCACAACGAGTACGGGTCGTGGAAAAGAGCGGGTGGCTTCCCGGCCATTCCCTACACCCGTACTGACAGCTCCAGAGTTCAGGGTGTCACTTCCCCAACGAACGAGCAATGTTAATGTTTGGTCCCTGGTCTGGCTATATCGGCCTGGCGGGTTTGCCCTGGTTTAAGTCGCATGTGGTCTACTCACAACAGGAAACCTGGCAGATCGTGCACGGCACTAACCTGGTATGGTATGCCGTAAAGCGTGGTGTTTTCCATGTGTGTCGGACAGGCAGACTACCCTAAGCTTTCGCCCTCGTGACTTGTCGCCGCAGCACACAACGTCTGGCGCTCCTGTAAAAAAATGAGTTGCGCAAGGGTCATTAAATATACTCAATGTTAGTACAGGCCACAGACCACAGGCGGCTTAAAACTAAACGCACTTTATCTAATATCGTCGTATATAGATACAAGCAACCTGGTAGCTACGTAAGCTCTAACGTATGTACCAACGCTGGCTTGATGCCTGATACCTGGTATGATACCTGATACGATATAATACAAGATACCAGACACCAGAGGGCATACTTCGTATAACAGCACATCAGGTTCACGGAGCACAGAGTTCAAAGCATGATATGGTCCGAGTATGGTACATATGTACGAGCTCTCATTCAGACCTATGATGCCGGTATCTGATACAGGTTTCAAGGCAAGTCTATGCCTGGTACAGCTTTATTGACCATGGGGTGCTCTTAGGCTACAGTACGCGACAGATGTTAAGAATCTGATCATCAAGAATTTGAGGCTGAAATTTTGGAGAAAAAATAAGAATTTAACCTCTTTGAACTGAAATTTAGTGTGGAGCACACCCAGTCTTACATAAGAATCCCAGTCTGGCCAAAAATAAGAGATTCTTAACATCTGTCGCGTACTGTATACGGGTACTTCACCTCACTGTAAAAAATTGTCTCACGACTGATAAGGCGCGGTCTTTTGTGGTCTTTGTCGTGTTTGCGATGTAAAACAACTATCCATACTGCTGTCCACACCGGTAGTATGTGGTCTAAAAGGCAGCGGCAGCAACTGCTGTCTGCACTGGTGTGCCGATGGATGCTCGATCATTAGTTAACATACGCGTATGATATCATATCCTCAGCAGGCACATTCAAGATTCAAGCATCAGGCATTCACCCACCGAGAGACGAGCACGTGCCCAAAGAAGAAAACATGTTTGAAGGTTGAACCGTTCACATCATATAAAACTTGAAACTCTCAGTGCACGCAATACTGTACCCAGCACGTGATACCCAGGGGACAATGCGTTGACCTATACTGAGCTTTACCCTAAACACCATCACCCGGTCTTAGACTCACTCAAGGCAAATATGGTTGACCCGTCCGACGATACGGCTGGCTGCTCCTCCCCTGTTTGAGGCAGCTGCCTCCCTTCGACTCGGCTTCTGCTTCTGAGGCTGCTGCTTGGGGAACTAGCTACATGGCTTCGATACTGATGGTGGCTATTTGGCGGATCAAAACTCTTGCTGCGTCGCCTGGTTTCACCGGCATCGATTCGATTAGCTTCTCGACTCCTCGATCCCCTCATAACTTACTCGTGCTTGAGGCACGTGGGTGCTGGAACGAAAGAAGTGCGAGGGCGAGAGGTACACAAAAATATCAACCATCGTAACATTGGGGGTTTCCAAGTATGTGCCGTGCGTTTTTTATCGGGGATGCTTCGGACACACAAAATCACGAAAAATCACGAAAAGCCAACGAGCGAACCGCAAAACAACCTCCTTCCAGACCCCAGGCCAACAGCAGTGAGCAACCTTGCTCTAGCTCTATCATACCCCAACAGAGTAAGCCCACAGAGCTATCGTCGCTCAAAAGGAAGAAATGTTGTCGAACCTCGCTCGTGCCGCAGTGCGACCCTCAGCGGGGCTCATCCGCAGAGCAACCACGATTGTCTCCTCCTCGACTGCTACTGCTGCTCTACCTAAGAACTTGCGATGCGCCAGCAGCCTGAGCAAGGTTCTCCGTGCTGAGATCGCAGAAGAACAACTCGTTGCAATTGACGAAGGTGAGAAGCTCGGCCGTGGGTGATTGGCATCTACTGCTGTTGTATGAGACGTTTGCATCTCCTCGTCCGTGCCGGCACATGCTTGTGGTAAGTCGATGTCTGACAGGCTTTGATGCGGGTTTTGATATTCAAATTACGGGTGGTCCACAACAGCAGCGGATCTCTACTTTCCACTGACAGCCGATATATCAGGAGACAGGAGTACCATTGCAATCGTAGATGCTCCACGGCGTTACTCAGTACAATCACTGAGGACGGCATGTTCAGTTTCTCGGTAGTTGTTTGGTGTCATTGTCGGGCAGCGGTCTCCTGGCTCTGGTCGCCCAGCCAATGATCAATGATCGCATGTACGCTCATACTTTTATTACTTTGAAATATTTCCGTTCTTGAATCCAGGAAGAGCGGTTACGACGTTATGACAGCAGTGCTGTCGTCTAGCAGGTAGAGTCCTTCTTATAAACTGCCCGTGGGTACGTTGTTGTGTACCTGATATGTACGTCGCATAGGTCTACGAGTAACCCTACATAACTCAAAACGCCACCCCCCCCCCACACACCTCTCGCTCGTTTTCAATCACCACAGACGTAACGTCAATGATCAAGGAACTGAACAAGAAAGGGATAAGCATCAAGGACGAGCCGGGAGTATCGGTGGTGCGTCTCTTCGGACCTGGCGTCGGTGACGAAAAGGTGCAGCATGTCCACGTTGTCCTTGCCGAGCGTTCGAGCCTTGAGCCTTACTCTGACTCTGGTACAAGTGAATTTGGAGCATCATATCATATTTATTGTCACGAAGTGTCTTGAGACGTCGTCCTGACCACTGAACGTAACAAGAGTTACTTGATGAAGTGAGCACGAGTATCATATTAACGCCTGCAGCACAATTTTCAGGCGGCGAGAAGGGTAAACGACGAGGGACTCTGTCGGGGAATTGTCCTAGTCAGCAGTGTACCCTTTGCGCAGAAAAGTTCGCCGCGATGGGGGGTGGTAAGGGTGTCACGCATCTCGTCCTGGAATCATGACACATCTGAACCTCTTGACCTGTTTGTTTCTTGTGCTGTGTGGCGGCGACATCGGCACAGGTGGCGATTGAGTTTGATTGCGACGTAGAGGGGGACGGGGAGGACGGGTGGGAGGACGATCTGGAAGACGAATCTGACCAGGAGCCGGCACAGGCGCAGGCGGCCGGGGAGGGCGGCGACGCAGAGGACGAGGAGGACATGGTCGGCCCTGGTAAGAAACAGCGAGATGCTCTCTTCGGGGAGCAAGTAGCACCATGTGGTCATGGGGTATAGTTTACTGCTACTGCTGTAGCCTTGGGCTTTGTTATTTTTGGCCGTTGTGTGTTGACCAGGGGTGCGGCTGCGACTGTATTTGCATTTGCCGTACGATGCCTAAAACGTGGCAAACCGGTGCCACTCGATTGCACTGACGGTTTTACGTGGATTGAAATCGGTCCGCCCTGCAGGGTACCGCTTCACGGCGTCCATCACCAAGGGGGCGAAGAAGATGACCTTGACGGGAACAGCCACGAGCCAGATCCAAGTGTCGGGCATTCGCATCAACCCGGCAAACGTGGAATGGGACTCGTCTCTTTACAGAGGTCCTGCTTTCCACGAGCTAGACCCGGATTTGCAGGTGAGCGGTCCGAAAGACTTGCGCGAGTTTAGCCACCCCTAAGGCGTGTTTTCTTCTACCCATGTACCGCTTGTGTTCGGGGTGATTTTGCGTTTTTCTGCTATCTGTATGTTCGCGTGCTCAGAGCTGGAGCTACAGCACTGGCGATAGACGAAAGAGAGTCAAAGGGGAGATGTGCGTTATTGTGTTTTTTGGGTTCTGCGCGCACAGACGTGTGGCGGTTGAAGCTCTTATAGAACGGTAAACACATGGTGGTCGAAGGGTAGCTCCAAGCTTTGTTTTTCGTTTTTCGGTGCCTCTGCAACAGTTAAGTAGCACAAACAGATGGGCGCAAGCGCCACCTGGTGTATCACCCCATACTAAGTACCAGTTACTGGTATGATACTACTCGGCGTGAACCAACCCGTTGTATCCGAATGTCCATTCGAGCTACAGCAGTAGAGCTCTGTTTTTTTTATGACTCACAAAGTGCGCTTTGTTTAATGTCTCGGCGGCGTGACTCGTGAGTATTGACCTCTATTTTTTTGCCCTCGGAATGGTTCATCAATGTGGCGGGGAATACAAAAAAGAAAGACATGATAATGCTCGCGTCTCCGGGCAATGCCTCACCTCACGTTCAATCGCATTCCTCAGGATGAGATGCTCGACTACTTGAAGGCGCGCAATATCGACGAGGACTTGGCCGCGTTCATCTGCATGTATGCCGACCAAAAGGAGCAGACGGAGTACATGAACTGGTTGCAGGAGGTCGATTCGTTTGTAAAGTAGGCCTTGAGCGTTGGACCGAAGCGGAAGAAGCCTGGCGCGTGTTGCGGGGGGCGGAGGGCTGTCCTGTTTCTCTTGGCATCAAGAATGATGCCGTGCATCCCAGCGACGTGGCGCAGTTGCCGTGCCTACATCAGTAGTAAGAGTAGAGCTCGAGCGATCGACCCCCCTGGAGCGTGTGCTTTTTTTTGCAAGCAAGGTCTCCGCGCGCGTTTTGAAGCACATGCACGTACAGTTGGAATATAAAGTATGCGCGCGATGTTCTGAAGAAGGGGCGACATGCCGAATAACCCAGCAGGAAGCGGCGATGCGGCAAAGGCAAAAAGCGCGCGCGGGGGCTGTCGTGTGTTAGCCTCGCTGTCACGGGTTTGGCTCCGTTTCGCTGCTCTTCGCGCCTTCGTCTGTTTTGTAATTGTGTTATTTTGTGTAGTAAATGCATGAGAGTGCCTGCATTTTCTGCACCAGGCTGGGGAAATGGCGATCACTAGGATCCCATGCCGATTTTTTTGGTTTTCCTCCTATGGACTCCCTGCGCCTTTTTGTGACCGATGGAATTGTTTCTCTTTACGTAGGACAAATAATCACAGCGCGGATCCTGGTGGGGTGAGGGTGCTGGATGTCGTAGGGTTAGAAACAGTTTAATGTGAAGAAAACAACAACAACAACAACAACAACAACAACAACAACAACAACATCAACAACAACATGTCATATGTGTACTTGACCAAGTCACAATGTTTGCGCTGACGGGAAGCATGTACGATTGGGCCTGTTGGGAAACAGAAGCAGCCCAGATTTGGCAAGTACGCCGTATAGCCCCAACCATCAAGACGGTGCATTTCTGCAGATTTCCTCTGACAACATATTTACACGAACAGCAGTCTTGATGCATTTCCGGCCGCGAATCGAAACCGACAACCTACCCACTCGGCAAGTACAGGCTGCGCTCATTTCGATCCGGCTACAGCGGAGTACATTATGTGGCAGCAACTGCAAGCTCTTTGACTGCATCGGCTGATGCGCGTCTATTCCTACCTCGCCGCTTCCTTCCTTCGTCTCCGGCCTACCGCCCGAATGGGTGAGGGCGCTCTGGAAGTTGAAAGGCCAACCGCGAATTGCGACTACGGGTTAAGTTTCCTATCCTAAAGGAGTTTAGACGATTGATAGCGCAACGACCCGTTGACACGAGAAAAGCGCTAAACGAGCGCTGGGATAACGGATAGACATGACATTTTGTGAATCCTTAACGCATACCTGGTACCAGTTACCGGTATCAGGTATTTTAATCGTAAAGAGGATAACGGCTACAAGGCTGCGCTGTGATTCGGCGCTAGAGAGCGCGACGAGGAACGACGTCCACCGAGGTGACGCAAAAACAAAAAAAATCGTGCGACCACGTGGGCACGGGTAGAGCCCGATGGCGCAAGTATGCGCTCCCACTTCTAGCCTTGCGACACACTTGCCATCCCACCCCAGCTCTTGTGTCGACGTATCCTCGCAAAAATCACGAGCGAGGGCTTCTAAATACGATAAGACGAAAACGAGGGTAGGCACTACACACCCGTAGCCGTACCATCCTAAACTGTATAATACGGCGCTACGGGCCGTGTGGGAATACTCCTATCCATGCACGTTAATGACCACTTCAGTCCTCGACCATCTCCTCCTCCATGATCTCGGCGACCTCCGCCAGCGTCGACACCATCGCTTCTGCCTCCTTGCCCTTCACCCGCCCGCGACCGTACCCTTTACCCCCGCGGTGCTTAAGCAGATAGCCCAACGCCTTCGAGGCCACGCCCTTCTCATAGTCGCCGAGGCTCCCACCTAGCCACCCCTTCGCGTCACCCGAGTCGTTGTTCTCCGGCTCAAATTTCTCCGGCTTGTTGCCCACCCCCATGTCTGTCAAGGCTGCCCCCACCGACTGTATGCCGCCAGCATACGCCGGGACGACATCCACCCCAGCGTCCGCGCGGGGCGCTTCTTGCACTTCTGGGTCACTGACAGTGGCAGTCACACCACCTCCCTGAGCCTGCACTATCGCAAGAGAGGACGCCAAAGCCTCCGCCAGTGCCTCCACATCCACGCCTGTCAGCGGCGTGTGGATGTGTACCGCCAACAGGGCGTTGCAGCGGCGGAGAGTCTCTACGCTATCTGCGCTTGCCGGCGCCGGCTGCTGCGGCTGTGGCACAGGTTTTTGCACGCCTGCTGCTGGCGCCGTGGCACTCGGCGCCGGTTGTCCGTATGTTTCGGCCCTGAGGAACTCGCGCGTGTCGAGAAGGGCGCTGCGCAGCTCGGTGACACGTTCTTCGCCGATGAGTCCGGACGTCTTGTGTTCGGTCAGCAGGTCCATCACCCGCGTTATCTTTTGTTCAGAAAACCAGAACAGCGACGGATGGCACAAGACACGGCGGTACGAGAGTTAGCGAAGCGCATGTCAAGACGGACACACTTTCAAGCCGACGTATACAGCAACTACAGTGCAAGTTTGAAGCCGCCGCGAACATTTCCTGGTAATAGATACCAGGTATGCCCTTACGACCCCTCGGGTATGGCACGATAACGGTTTCAATGCGGGCAAACATCTCGGCGGCCCCAGCCTGCACCGCCCTGACATTCACCATTCGCATAGTTGTCCGTTTCACGCGGAGTTGCAGTAGTACATAAGTACAGCTGCCGGCAATACATAAGCCTCTCTCTACATGTTTCCGCCAGGTTCGCCTATATCTCCCGTACAAACACGCCGCCACGCTTCCCAGACGTCTCAAACACGAAACCGTTCACTGGCGTTCCCGCCATCAACCCTTCCAGCGTATACCTAAACGCGGTGCCAGACTCGCATCTCACCTTTGTCTGGGCGGCATCTTCCCCCAACCCGGCAGTTTCAGGCGCTTCGCGTTGCGACGCAGCAGCTTCTGTTTCCGCCCTGAGCATTTCTCTGACATCGACAAGAGCATGGCGCAGCTCGCCGGCTCGGCCCGCCCCGACGACGCCCGCTGCTTCTTGCTCAGCGAGCATGCCTACCACCCGCGTCATCTGCGAAAAACAACACGAAGAGTGGGAAAGGCGGAGAGCCCAGAGCACACGAATCTACGTTAATAATAGGAAGCAACGAGACCAACCGTGAGCGAAGTAGTCGACGAGATGCCGCTGAAGAGACTCTTGAAGCCCATCCTAAAGCGCACCGCGACATATTCATGCACAGTACCGAACCCTGGACAGCACTGCAGGAGATCATTTTTAGATCCTGAAAACGTGGGGACAGCGGTCACTGAAGGACGAAACAACCGGAATAGCTTCCCCTTGTGCCACGGAATGTGAAGGTCACACACCATATTCCACCATCACCCAAAATAAGACCCGCTACTGCTGCAGGACTGAAGCCCCCGCGAACGTATTTGTGGAAAAAATTACAATCTTGAGGCTTTTCAGGTCTCTGCTCTATACGATGGTTGTTCCATTGCCGGCAAACATCGCGGCGGCCCTCGCCTACATAGCTGACATGCACTATTCGCATTGTTTCCCGCTTCACACGGTAGCGCTAACGGCAATACATAAAATGTCCCTCGTCATGTTCCCGCCTGCTTCGTATCTCCTCTACAAACACACGTCGCCACACTTCACAGACAGCTGGAACCCGAAACCGTTTACTGGCGTTTCCTCCAACCTGTTCAGCGTATACCCAAACGTATACCCAAACGCGATGGCAGATTATCACCTTCGCCTGGGCGGTATCTCCCCCCAAACCGGCAGGCTGCTGCGCAGCAGCTTCTGTTTCCGCCCTGAGCAATTCTTTGACGTCGACAAGAGCATCGCGCAGTTCGCCGGCTCGACCCTCCCCGACCACGCCGGCTGTTTCCTGCTCGGCTAGCATGCCTATCACCCGCGTTATCTGCGAAAACGAGCACCAATGGTGAGAAAAGTGGAGGGCCCATATCACACGAATCTAGTGTAAGAAAAGGAAGCAACGAGGCCAATTGCGATAACACTACCAGACGAGTTGCCGCTGAAGAGACTCGTGAAGCAAACCGGTTTATTCGCGCACAGTAGTAGTACCGCACCCTGGACGACGCGGCAGGCGACCTTTATCAGATCCTCTAAGCAGCAACATTCGAAACTGGACGCCGTCGTCCAGATCCCGAAGCTACACGAGACAGATCCTCTCGAGACGACACCGTTCTAACCTTCGCCTGAGCGACATCTTCTCCCAACAAAGCACTTTCGGGGACCTCTTGCTCCAGTAGCCTCACTGGCGCAGAAGGCCGGGAAGCTTGCACCTTTGGCACGGGAGGGCGAGCCACGGGCGCAGGCGCAGATGCAGGCTGCGCCGGTGCGGCAGCCACGCCCCCCTTGGCCTCTTGGGCCTGTTTTAGCCTCTCTGCGTAGCTCAGGGTAGGCGGCGGTGTTCTGGCCGCAGGTGAAGCAGGAACAACAGAAGCAGCAGCAGCTTGTGGAACAGCGGCAGCAGCAGCTTGTGGGGCAGCAGCGCCTGGGCTCTTCCCTTCCTTAGCTAGCTTGAGTTTCTCCGCGTAGCTCATAGAAGGGCCGAGCGGAGGCTTGGGAGGTGGCGGCAGCCGAGGCGGCAGTATTCGCGGAGAAGGGCTTTGGGCCTGTTCAGCCCGGCGTTCGGGGAGCTCGACTTTGATCCCCTTCAGAGAAGCAATGTAGGCGTGCGCCGTGTTGGTGACGCTGAAGGTAGAGCTTGTGCGCCTCTGCGGCGCGGGCTTGGCCACGAAATCGTCGTCGTACTGAGGCCAGCAAGGGTGGGCAATTAATCGGGGAAAACGTTGCTCGGTCAAGGGATGCGCGGTTGCGAACAATTAAACCGAGGAGGGCAGCCGCATGCAACATCAGACACAGCAAGAACGGCACAAATTCGTTCTGTCTTGGACTAAGTTTTTAATGCTCTCGCGAAGCTAACCTCACGACGTCTAACACCGCCACCGTTGACACCACAGCCCATGAATCTGATAAAACAAAAATATGCAGGCCATGTCAATTCTTCAATTCCAGGGGGGTGCACACCTCGCCCGACACTGCTCCAGACGCGCCCGGCACATCGGCGGGAATTTCGCGTCCGCTCATCCTCGCTTCCTGTTCCTTCAGTTTTCGCCGAGAATCAGCCTTCAGCTGAGCCATGTAGTCATCCGCGGCGCTCGAGCTCGGAACATACCCACCGGCGCTGGTTTCAAGGAAGATCAACACAACATGGCGAGGGGTCAATGACGCAGTGTTAGTATTATTGCAGGAGAGGGCGTTCCAGCAAGGGTGATGCTCGTGCCGTGCTTTGCGTATTACGGATGTGGAGCAATAGGCTCCGGTGAAATAATAGTCGCTGGGCAGGCTAAAATGTCGGGAAAACACAAACGTCATGTCGGCCAACGCTTCCCAGCGTGAACGGAGGATCGCACGGCGCGCCAGGTGCGAACAACTCTTCGTTAACAGTTCGGCATGAACAACTTTGTTGCATGCTAGTCCGGTGGGCGAGAGTCGTGACCGAAGGGCAGACAAAGCGGCGGCGTTGCAGAGAAAGAGAAGAACGAAACACTATAAACGAGATAAGACTAAAACCGTGTTTGTTGAGGGAGTTTTCACAGCACTGGTTCCTCACCTGTAAATATCAGTATCACACGAACCCATTGAAGACTAAATGTCGTATCCCCACACACTTCCGGCAGACACAAGCTCCTACGACAACCCCCATCTTCGCCGTTTGCTTTTCTACTTCACAGCCCAACTGCCGAACAAAGTTACCTCCCTCCGATCGCAAAAAAAAAACACCCCGCCACCTGCCTGCAACATACAAGCAGCTCGAGTCAGAAATATTCACCTTGATTCCGCCTGCATACGGCTCAGCGCCTTCTTCTTCACCATGCCGGGGCCGTCCAACGACGGGTCGTCCAAATCGATGCCCCTCGCCTTGGACATGAGCTTCTGCTGCCGATCCACTGCCGCCCTCAACGCCCGGTCCTTCTCCGCCTGGCTCATGGGCGGCGGGACCGGCTTCCCTTCCTGAGACCGGGGGCTCGTCCTCGGCGCAACGCCTGCCGCCGAACGCTTCTCGTTGGCCTGAGCCTGGCTCATCATCCGTTGGAAACGGCTATCGCCACCGCCGCCACCACCAACGCCGTCCGGACCCCCTGGCCCCGCCTGCCCACCGTACTCCAACTCGGGAGATAGCTGCAGACCGGGCATCTCGTTCCTGAGGGGCGGGTCCGGCAAGTCCGGGGAGCCGATTACTCGCTCTTCCCACGCTTCGTCGGTGTCGTAGTTCGGGGGGCCCTGCGGCGGGGGTTCGCGGCGCGGGGCTGCGGGACGGGGCTTGACTTCGCCTTTCGCTCGGGCGAGCAGTTCCCGAAACCTGCTGCCGCCGGAAGTGTGTTCCTCGCGATAGGGTTCGGGGGTGTCCGCTATGCTGTCGTCGCCAGCTTTTGCCCCAAGCGGTAGACCCTGGTCCTGCGGTCGTGGTTTTGCAGTATTCATAGCAGCAGCAGCAGCAGCAGCAGCGACAACGTGCGGCCGTCACACAACGATGGCGAGAGAGGGGGTGAGGGAGGGAGTTTTCACGAGACGGGCGGCAACGATTGAAAGCGCGTTTGTATGTTTCCACTTTGTGCTCCACGAGGTTTTATGTGAGACTCTGAAGTCGCAGCTCCGTATCATATGATACTCAGAGGAGTTTTGGTGTTGGGGCATGTCGTACGATAATGCCTCTGGGATACACGGTGCCTTGTGCTTCGTGAATGGCCAGTCAACAAACCTCTGAAGCGTGACAAGGATTGAAAGCAACCGTACGACCAGGATGACGCAATGTACAGCAGTAGCAAAGCTTCAACACTCCACATGAGTGAGGAGCTGTGAGTGCGACAGCAGAACCATCTACAGTACGTACGTAGCAGTCAGTGTACCTGGTATATGTGCGCGCGTTCAACTTGCATCCTCGTGGTACGTAGCAAGACATATAATACACGCTGTAGCGAATGTTTCGCTGCCACCGTACAACCGTGTACTTTACACACCTCTTCTCCGTAAGGATCAAATGCCCCCCCCTCCTGGTCGCTCATGCTAAGGCTGGAGAGGGCCCCCCTGTTGCCAGCAGTGGGCGGACAGGGCAGCGGAGTCGCGAAGGACGCATGACGAGCGGTGGTACTGGAGGCCAGACCCAAACTGCCGAGAGAGTGCGGCGTGTACGCGAATCCGTGGCACGGGACGATCCACGCCTGCACAATCACCAAAAATATGCTGCTGTGGTGTTTACGCATGGTGACCTCACCGTCTTGCGGCTGCGCGTGCACTCTGCGTGCTGTGATCGACAAAGCTTTGCCCCCGTAAATCTCGGTAAAAAAGAAAGCAACATTATCTAGTGAACTCCCAACGCGAAATTCGGAGATCTCGAGATCACGGGATCACATGTCACATATCACAGGTCACAACGACTGGAGAACTGCGCTAGAAGACACCCTCTGAGACTTTCTGGCCCCTCATCGCCAACACCCCAGCTTTCAGCTGAATATATCGCCTCTAGAGCCGTCAACCAAGGGCGCAAAAATGGTTTCGGTCACTACGAACTACGAACTCTAGTGTTGTGGGTACGAGTAGTCGTTTGATGTTTATTGAAGATACGAGGCCTCGTACAAAACCAAGTACCGCTGCTGTGAAGTCCTTCACGTGCCGTCCCGATAATTGCCCATGGCGGACAACGACCCAACGGACATGACGGTCGTGAGCGCGTTGCAACTTTTGGCGCTCAATCGCCGACAAGAGGCTGGGGGCGCTCAGGGGGCGGTGGATGGAATCTCGCGCGAAAACCTGGCTGCTCTGCTGGAACGGGATCTCCAGGGGCGGCGCCGCGTCGAAACTCTACGGGGGCTGCTGGGCTTGCTTTGTGATGGTAAGCGGGGTGGCTGGGGCGTACCCACCATTTGGCATACCAGTACCTATCATAGTGTACTTTCTAGTACGGGGTGAACCTGGTGTTTACGCCTCACCGTGTAGCAGTGCAGTGCCAGTATGTTGCTTACCCAATGTGACCCAATATGGTTTGTTGTGCCCCATTTTCACCAGATGAGCAGGCTGTGCTTTGCTGCTGCTGTGTTCAACGCACTACATTCGCTGCGGTCAACTCCTCAAGGCCAGCAGTCACGTCCATTCCAACCTCGATACAGGGCATAGGTGTACACCGGCGTCGTGCATCCCGTCGCAATCTCCGTGTGTTGCGTGCGATGCGCTCCTGGCGAGTACTACCGATGTATACCCGGCACACGGCAATAAGCACGGAAGGGTACTTACTCTGTTGTATCGTAACGCTCCATACTCCCGGCAGTGCGATGACAATGTGAGGTCTGAGTATGGCGCGAAGGCGTCGACACGCGATCGAAGTTGCAGTTTGCATCGCAACAAGCTTCCAAGCTTCGTACTGGTATACCTGGTATGTGTACGGCAACCAGGCTCGTACGCCTGCTGTACGAGTGTCACGCGATTCGCTCGTGACGAGGATAATTTCAATCCCCCCTCTCTGCACGTACCTGCGTACGGCGTACCCTAGGGGCTCTTCAGTGCGCGGAAGGAGGCACGCGAGAATCGCTCGAAAACGAAGTGAGCGTCGGTCATATGCAGTCCAAGGTACAGTAGTACGTAAGTATCCAACCTGTCATTCCTCGCGCTCACACAAATTCATTGATCTGGTGACACCACATGCTGCCCGTTCGTGTCGTCCCCCGCCCTCGGGTCGTGCCTCAGGCGCGGACACTCGAGCCGCCGTCGCAGAAGCTCTCGACCCGGTCTCCTGGGAACTCTTCGAAGCCGTCATGGGTTGCCTGGACGAGTCGATGCCCCGCAGCTCAAGCAGCACACATGGCGGTGTGGCGGCCTCGCCGTCACTCCACGGTGAGGGCGGGGACGGCGACGGAAGCAAGACCGACACATGTAACGGCAACGTCGACGGTAGCAGCGGAAGCGGCGGAATTCCGGCGGAGATGCCGAAGGCGGTGGAGGTCGCTGTCCTCTCTGAGAGGCTAGTGCAGGAAGTGGCGGAGATTTTCAGTCCGAAGGAGCTTCACGTCATGGCTCTCGCGCACCTCCCCGCCTACACCGGCGGCAGGTCAGCTTCCTGGTTGTTTGCCTACGGGGCGAAATGTATCATGGGCATAACGAATACGCAGTCGCCAACGTTGTTTTGTCCGTGCAGAATTGGTACCTCTGTACATATACGAAGTATCGTACCAGGTGCAGGATAGTAAAAATACGCATTACAGGGGTATCGACCTTGGGTCCGTCCTGCACCGCAGTGAGCATGCGGACGAAACGGTTCCCGTCGTAGTTACGTGCACGAAACACCTCACGGTTGTGTCTCAATGTGAATATCTCGATTACACAAAGGTGGCCAACGCACCATGTTGTCACGTGCCGTCTACTAACGGATAGAGCTGTGGCTCTAACCTATCCCGGTAGGTTGCGCTGACTGTTGTATCCTATTTCGTATCTACTTATCACTCTGCCCGCGCAACCAATGCCAGGGCAGTTCGAGCGGTCCTGACCGCACTTCGACGCAGCACGCAGCGCATGCCGCCTCTCCAGAGGGCAAAGTTCCTCGAGGCCGCCGTGCCACCAGTTATCGAAGCCACCAAGCGCCTGGCGGCTGGTACCGTCAGCGCCGACCCCGCGTCGATCGACGAAGAGGAGGACAGCTCCTCGTCGGATGAAGGCAACCCTGTACACGGATTGGACACAAAGAAATCGCCGCCGCCGGAAGAGGAAGTCAACCCCCCCCGAGAAGTGTACGAAGCCGCTGCCTCCGCTGCCGAGACTGCCGTTGAGTTTGTCGGTCCCTTGCTCGAGCAAGCGTGTGCGGAGGGGGTACTGGCGCGGGACAGTTCGGCTGTGGCCTCGGCATCGGTAGGAGACCCGGAGCAGCAGTCGGGGGAGCGTGAGCGGAATGCTTATACTGGGGCTGGGATCGCTGCTGCGTCCGATCTCGCAGTGGCGGCGTACACCGGCTTTGCCCTGTCGGCGCTAGAAATTTTCGCGGAGACGTCGGCCTGCGCTGGCGCTGGCGCTACCTCTGTTGCTGCCTCTGCTGTTGCTACTGCTGCTGCTGTATCCCCTAGTGAAGCTGTGGAATCCAAAAATTCTGCCTTCGTAATGCAGCTGGCGAAGGCAGAGGAGCGATTGGTGGAACTCGTCATGAGCAGCCCTGCCGTCGACCTGCCACTTGTCCTGCTCCACGGCTACCGCTTGGCATTCAACGACCGGGTCGAAGCGAGGGGGAAGGGCGGTAGAGAGGCAGGGTCGGAGCGGTCGGCGTCTGGCGGCAATCGCGATGGACTGGCTGGGCTCGCGGAATTGGCCATTACTGGCTCTTCGCCGTGGACCCTTCAAGGGGTGTCATCCTTCGCGTATTTGGTGAGGCATTGAGGGGGTGGTAAAAGGCCCACTGTTGTTCGGCAAACTCTTGGAAGGGAGAGT
>JAYJME010000924.1:0-18774 GCA_036873775.1 Costaria costata | reverse complement strand
CAGCTGCTGTGCTATCATATGTATAGTGTTTCGTATCGGAACGATAATCGATTCCGCTCCGATAAGAGCCTAAAAACACGATAAATATCCGATGAATAGTTCGGTATTTATCGTATCGTATCGGATGGTCAAAAAGTCTGATTCCGATATATACGATAACCGATAAGCGCGAAATAAATGCATGCTATATACCTGGTACTCATCTCCTGTGCTGCAAGGTCCTGTGCTGCAAGGTGTATAGAGTAAAGGTCTCTAGATACGATGGCAACTATCAGGTACGTACGTATATATATACCAGGTACAACACCAAAGTACGGGAAAACAGGCCTATACTGCTGCTGCGGTCATGGTACTGCCGAAGAGCATGCATTTATTGCTGTTCTTCTGACCCCTCTGCAATAAGTACGTAAGTAAGCACTGAAGAACTTCTATTGCGATACGAATATATATGTCACTGGGACCAGCGTGCAAACCTGCACTTGGTAGAATTATAGAACTCCTTGAAATATGTATTGTGGGAAGGGACTTTGGTGTACCCGTTCGCACTGGAAGCTGAAGGGGGAGACCTTTAAAGCGTATTTGATTCAGAGTGACGTAGACAATGGTGTTTATTATCCCGAGCCAGGTGGAAAGCAAGGCAGGAAGGAAGACTAAATCGATGGGGCTGCGTAGCTAGCCCATTTTATCTAAGTTACTTTTCAATAACACACTCGCACGTACTCTCTCCCTCTAATGGTCAGCCCCGTACTCTACTTGTCAGTCGCTGCTCGCCTAATATCGATCTACCCGCAACCCGGGCTCTTGGTCATATATCTCTCTTCTGGCCTACTTTGAAACAGGACTCTGCGAAACACAGCCCTGCTGGGTTCCTGCGACCAGACTCTAGTTATTGTTTCTGTCTACTCGTACCCTTTATTCTGCACCGAGAAGGCTACAGCAGTCTTCTCTCCCCCTGCATTTGTTACTCTATCGGCGGCCGTCCGTGCTATAACATACTCTTACGCCAGCTTCGCTTACCACATTGGCCCCTGTCGGTCTCTTTGTGGGCCTCGGCCTGCTATCGGAGGCTGACTGGTCCCCTAGTTCCGAGCTCCGAACTGCCTCCCAATTATACTAAAACCCAATGTCACTACAGTACCTATCCGAAATCCGAAAACAGGTCGAAATAAATATTGAAATATTGAATGCCTGCACGCGATCAGAGTGCAACTACAGGCCGCCTGTTTGTCGAGTCCCTCTCTTTGTCCAGTGGCGATTCTGGTTTTAGGTGAGTGGTTATCTTATGTTTACAATGCGAGCAACACCGGCCGTGAACATGCTCATATTCCTCAACTGACTTTTCGGAGGCCCTGGTTCACTGCTGTAGGTCGTGGACAAAGTGCACACTCGGGCTCTGCTTGTTTGTGTTTCGATTAACTCGTACCCCAGTAGCTGTGCTATACCAGGTACAAGATTTGCACTTATTAATTACGACGCTCATGTATCTAGCATCTAATTGATAGAAGCTTGAGTCGATTATTTCCTGGCACCGCCGTGCGGGAAACTCGCGCCTGTCTCGCTCAAGGGTATAGCTGGCAACATTGCTGTACACTCTGTAAAAGGTTCCCCTTCGCTATGTTGTTTAGTTGGCATCCCCGGGGGTTCCCAACTTAAGAAGGGTGTACAAAGACATGCCATATACGGTACGAAGTATGATCCTACGGTACGCGGCATCAGTTGAGAAACTCCTATTTTTGCTATTGCTGGCTGCTTATTGCGGTATCAACGCTGAGCGTAGGCGATAAAAGTCTACTATAAAGGATATAGAGTTGTGGCGTTCCTCGCTGATCACAAATAAATACTGACTGCTGCTGTACAGTATAAGCCCGCGAATAAGAAAGGTGCCTAATAAGAAAGTAAGGCTATCTTTTGGGCGGACGCTAAGAAAACTGAACTGAAAGATCGTGCTCAGCGGCGAGCGCCACACTAAATCACACACTATAGCCTATGCTGAAGTTTCAAGGATGGTGTCACAATAATAATCAGAAGCTCACTCCAAACAGGAGTTTCTTATTGGCGGGTCGATGCTGTAGTACGGAAAGTCTTAACGAGCATATATTTTTAACGAGCATATATTATCTGGAACTAGTACAGGCTGAATCAAGCATACTGCCCAAAATCTATTCAGTAGCCAATGTTCACGCCGTTTTTTGGAGTTGGACCCTGAAATTTTGCACACGTGTTTAATGCGTTCTACCCGAGGCTTTAACGAATGGTGTTTTTTTTTGTTCTCAGTTATTGTTTGTTTTGTATTTTTTTGAGAAAATTGGATCTTAAAAGATCTAAAATTTCTGACGAAAAAAAACAACAAAAAAAAAACCGGTTTGTAAAAGGCTCGGGTGGGGCGCATAAAACACGTGTGCAAAATTTCAGGGTCTAACTCCAAACAACATCGTGGACATTTGGACTTTTGTGCGGTAAAAGTGAAATAAATAGGCGTTGTCTCGTAATTACTTAGTTTCGGTAGAGAATCAGCTTTTAGCGTTAACTATGACTGAATGTTGATCAAACGCATTCAGATCTTCAAATATTTGCTTGGAAATTTCTACAGACATGCCTTGGAGTACCCAGCATCGGTTCGTCCAGAACAAAAAAATCCTACGGAAACGCCTGACATTGTTTGACCTTTTTGAAGGTCTGTGGTTGGTCGGGCCACATTTTCGGCGGTAACGCCAGTTCTAGGCCTATAATGAAAAAACTGGCGATGTCACCCTCTTCCACTGTTCGCGGCGGTCAATAAGTCGTTAAATGTGTGGCATTGGAGTTGCTATTGCATGCGGCATTCGTGACTGACAAAATTTTGCGTGATATGCCTGAACCAGCTCGTATCTAAAAGCAGAACTACCCTAAAGAACATTTGAGCCTCATTGGTCAAAGAGCAAACAATAGCAGTAGAGATCCCGAAAACTCAGTTAGTTTTTGTTTTTCATTTTTTTAATTGCCAGAGGTATGAATTTTAGCTGAAATGGGTTCGATGTTATCTGATTATGGGATACCTATGGCCAAGAGTAATGTAGGATGGCCGGTTCGCAAGCGCGTGGTTGGTGGTGTAGTGCGTGGGGCTGCTGCAGAGCTTGACCGCCATCACATCCAGCATATATGGGTAGGGTATGACCAAGCAGTGCCTATGCATGAAACCGGAGGATCAGAAGGTGGCTGTGGCGATATATTTTACGATGAGAGTGCCACAGAGTGGCCCAATATCTGCCGACAAAAGGCGATGCCCAAAACACAACTTCCAGAGCCCCCCCGAGGGAGCGGGTTGGACCACGAGCACCGCCTGCTCTAAGGGGTGCCTCTCGTGTGCGAGTTGGGTGTGCCCAGCTGCGTCGTCGGGTATAGTCGCCGCGAGTCGGTATGCCGTGGCGGTTGAAGTATTCCGTGATTCAAAAAGAAGGTGCACCGCGAGTTTTTGCGAACATTTCGGGGGACTTTTCATATAATATTTTCTTTCGTGTGGAGACAGCAGCTTTTTATCTAAAAAACAAAAGGCTGTTCGTCGTTTTCAGATACAATTTTCAGATGATATTTGCTCGTTAAGACGGGCCCTAACTTTGGATAAAAAACACGGACTCAAGTTCTTAACTCCTAAATTTTTCGATAGGACCCAAAGTATTATTTTTCGAAAAATGTCAATTCAATTCGACAGAATAAATTTAATTCCAAAGTTTAGCGTTCCTCGTTTAGACTCGCCCTCAACACTTGTTGCGTCCTGTATGCAAGGTTGGCTCGTGTTGTAGCGAATCTGCTACTGCTGTGTACAGCTGTTGGGTCCGTTGGTGCTTTTGGAATCCCGAGGAAGTGGGGGTTGAAATCGTCCAACTTGTCATCTGAATGGCCACACATAAAATCACCACACACACTCCTACAAAGTACGTAACTTTGCCAAAATAAGAACTCCAAGTACGGCTCCGGTTGTACCATGGCTGCCGTTAGACGTCAAACGGCGTTACGGTGTGATACAGGTAGGTTTGGCAGGAAATACATAGATTGACCGACAGTGCAACGTACTTATGATGTGATCACGTATCATAGATGTGCGTAGATCATGATTCCGAAATGCCGAAACAAAAATACGCACGTTGGTTTTTTAAGCTCCAAATGCACAGAGCACAGCTAGAGCTGTACAGAGGCGGGGACCTTGGCACTAACTACTGCCGCCCGACGCCTGATGTATGCCTCGGTGTAGTCGGTGTTGTCCTGGTTGCCTCGTGCGTGCTGTGTGATGTGTACTTTATTCATGCGGCGGGGCTGAACCAATTATTCGTGCCGATTACAAAACAATCGCACGGGTGTTTCATGGAACCGGCGAGACGGTTCCAAGTCGGAACGCCTCCCCGTGGTTACTTGCCGGTTTTGCGACTTTGAACCTTCAAAGCACACGCCACGGACCTCTGCCGGGGCCCAATCTTGACATGTGTGTATACGCGGGCCCTCTGCGTGCACCTCCGCCGCAAGCACCAGAAAAGACCAGCGGGTGGAAGAGAAACAAATACGGACGCCCCCCCAAAGTCCCTTTTGTACATGGACATATATACATCAAACCTGCTTCTGCTGACCCATGCTATGATAGAGGTGCACCAGTTGTTTTCTGGGGCCCTTCACTCTAGAGCTCGGTACCAGACGCACAAATTGATTTTGAGAAAAGTGAATGTGCCACAAGATTAACAAAGGCTTGTCCTAGGTATAGAAAAAAAAGAATATTGCAAAATAAGAATGACACCCCGACGATATTGGGTTGAGGAGCCCCGTAGTCCAGAAACAAAAACGCCTAAAAGTGTAACCTCTATCTTACCACGCGTCTGCTGCTGGTGATGTTGGTGCTCGTGGTTCTGCTGGTATATAGTTACGTGTAGTATACGCGTATTTACTGTGCACTGCATTGAAGCCACCGACGTTTCGTAAGAGTAATATTATGTTCAGATCGGGGCACCAAAGATAGCAACCTAACAACAGCCTTTCCAACAGTCTAGAAAGAACGTAAAGTCGGAGCGGGACAGGTCAGATCCTGCCTCGCCTGTGTCGTATAATATTATACGACCCCGTGTTTTCTGTTCATGGCCACGAAGGATCTTATCCACGTTTACCCGCTGACTCGAATATATATATACATTAGTGTATGTTTCTTCATAATTGAATATGTCGCCGCGGTTTTATCACGCTGCGATTAGAATTTCGGCTGCTTCGCGCCTTCGCAGAGAGCGGTTGTGGTAAATCAGTGTCTCATCTACAGCAGGTTGTGATTCTCTTCAGATAGCCCATCCATCCGTTGTCAACGGGAGGTCTACGCTACACCTCGACTTTCGGGTGCTGTAATGGTCGCGATTTGACGGAATTCGGAAGACATAGACTAAGTATGAAAATCGACCCCCCAACTAAACGTTTGTAACTTGGTTGCGCACATTTACACCTCATCAAAAACAACCACGGTCAGTGAAATCGGGGTCATGCCCGGTGTGGGTGCGTGAGGTTGTCGGGTGTCCCGGGAAGCAGTCGTCGGCAGCCAGAGAAGAGTCACGAGGTCACTCCGTGCAGTCAACGTAGCAAGCCAGTATCACCAAAAAATGCCAAGGAAACACTGCATATTCGACGATTTGGTAGTTTGCGCGCAAGTACGTAGTACCAGGGGTACAACACGTAGAAAAATGGTTTCAACATAACCTATAGCTTGGGGTTTCGCGGATCTCTTACTGTATGAGCATAGCCTATCAAAAATATAGTGCTGATGTTCGCATTACGTGACCGTTTGTGGTAGTCAATTACTTCGCTAAAACAATAGTTTAAAACATCATTAAAACTCTGGATTCCTGTTTTATTTGCATCGCGCTTTTAAAGCCGAAGTTTGGTGATCTTGCTCGAAGAATATCTAAACCTTTATTTTAGAGACGTTTGCTTATTTTGGCGAAACATCTACTGCCGCATCCTTGGCGACATATTCTTTAGGGCGCCTGCGTGGCCTAAATGGACATTTTTTCTGTATGTGTCTCCTCAAAATCCATCGAGTGCCTGAAGGAGATCTGATAAAATTTGAGCGAGGCTCATAATCCTTGTGGATTGATGCATTGTCGAGTCTATGTATCTATTAAGACGAATGGCAGAAGTGGCACCTAACTATCTGTAAAGAGCATATGTGAAGAGCACAATACGTTCTTTGGAAACGCGCTTACGTGGCCAAAAGAGAAGAAGGCAGGAGAAGGTAGGAATACGAAGAGGGAAAAAGGAGAAACCAGCACAAAGCAGGAGTGATCGAGGTGGGGCTGACCCCCACCTGACCTTTACAGAACAATTTCGATGATACGGGCAGATGTAATTTTTGGCGAGCTCGTTATAACTTTAAGATACAATACACCGAAGCTAACTAACGAAACAAGTTTCCCCGCATACTGTATCTCTCCGCATCTAGGATAAGATACTTAGCGTGAGCCGTGCTACGATAGGGGGGGTACCCCTATTTTCACTACCGCGTTTGGGCCACTCCGGCGAGTGACTCAATACCTTTTCCCAAAATAGTTTTTTGTTTTTGTCTTCATCTCAGCGTAACAAATAATGTCAAGTTGGTGCATATCGCGAAACGAAAAAAGCATGAAAGCCTAACACTGTCAACAACTAGGGAAGTAACTCTTTCGAGTGGCTCTGATCGGCTGAAAAAAAAGGGCTTAAAGGTACCCCCCCCTATCGTAGCACCAGTCGCGTACTACTACGAATTGAGGAAATACTATCAATAGGGGAGTGCAGAGTCCTTATTCGACGCAACTCTCTTACTGTTCGAGATGCGCAACGCGAGGGGATCATCGCGTTGACTGTATTCTCTTTGGTGCGTTACGTTACAGTCCTGCACGCAGCTGTCGTGTGTTCACTTGGAGCAGCCCTGTTAGCCATGAGTGATTCCTCAAAGATTCACGGCCACAGGAAACGCGGGTTCACTACACGTACCGGTATCTCGTACAGCGTGTTTGTTCTGTTGTGACTTAGCATGTTCACCATGTAGAATTTAACAAATAGCTCTAGAATATATAGATAGTGTGCTGTTGAAATGTGTACGCCGCTGTTTTGACACGTCGTGCTGTAGTTGGACACTCTGCTGGTTTATGCCATGGCAAACAACCCGGGTGAAAAAGTTTGCTGCTGTATATATAGCAGCCTGCGATTCTCTCATATATTGGTTGTCCCCACTTTCTCAACGGAGGTCTACACCATCACTCTGGGCTGTTGCAGGGGTCAAACATTTGTCGAAATTCAGACGGAACTATATGAGACAAAGAAGAAGGGCCCAACTGAACGTTTTCCCTCCACTCGTGAAAACGTTAGATCCCCCACAAACAACCATATCCCCCCAACTTGTGTTTTGCTCCTTTTTTGGGTGTGTTATGCCCTTGGGTGTACCTTTCAGCAGTGGTAGACCACCAGGTGCCGCTCAGGAGGTGTTTTCGTGAACTCAGCTTCGTCAACCAGAAGTCCCATAACTCGCAAAATCTATACCTGGTGTGTATTTCTTTAACGCGCCTGTAGCTATGTAGTCCAATGACTACTGTACATCATCGATCATAAGTCCGGTTAATCAAACGTCAGCTGGTTTCGTCAACGATCATTTGGAAAGTAAGTTGACGCCAAAAAAACAACAATCCGAAAGCATCATTTGGAAACCACCTACGCATTCCTACTCGACCACATATTGCTTAGAGTTCTGGGCTTTGAATTCCGCCGGGGCGTCAAGACCATCCCACGAGCGCACTATTGTCCTGCTGCTGCTGTACGTATGCAACTTTTATTGCGGCTGCTTTCGGCTGCAACCATGCCCTGCGCAACGGCTGTGAAGTGAAACCTCAATGGTAACGCGCTGGTCCCCCCCGGCATACATGCAATATATCGGCTGCAAAGGGTACGTTCACGGTTCGGGTCACACCCTGTATCATGGATATCTCCATTTATAACGACTCGGAAGATGCCGCTTGTCATTGCGACGTGTGTCGACATTTGTTTTGTTTTGTTAGGAACAACTGTGATAGCGAGATGCAAATATACTACTTCGTACCATATTAGGCTACTCGTGCCAATACAGCCTATTGCGTACATGCCCTTTCCCTTTGAACACCCCCCCCCTCCTCTATGGTCATACGACTACGGCCGTGCATGATATGAATACCCCCCACCCCCCCCCCGGAACTGCGGCATATGCAGGGCAGCCTGATATCTGGGTTGGTGGACTGAGGCCTTAAAGCACGACATTACAAAACGCCTTCAAGGCCTTTATGAATGAAGGGATGCCGCACGGGACCGCTCTGGCATTTAGCCTCGTTAACTGTGATATTTTATTCAAAAAAACACCGCCGTTAGTCCACAACTCCCTTAGTCGTGAGAAAATTGAAGCCTCTATTCAATCTCCGCCCTTTACGTGTTTCCGGTGTTTTTTTAGCTCACTACACACCATAACCTCGCTTGATAGACGATGACCACGTACATGTATCCTTTCCCGAATACCCCCAACCAATTGAGTTTGGCACCATCGTATTCACATCGTTTATCATTGCAGCCGAAATGTTTTGCAGTCTGGAAAGTATAACAAACGGGTGCCGGACACCAGCAGCCAAACCGAAAGCTAAATATAGCGTGCCGGCAGGTACACGGTCGGGCGAAACGACCGTTGGCTGCTCGTCGCTACTGCATGTACTTCGTATGTCAATCACGTTAACGAACTGGCAAGGATTCATCATTTCGACACCGTGAAATTGCGCCAGCATATATATTGTTTGTTTAACGAACGCCACCGTCCCCCCCTGCCCCCTTTTGTGTTTCCTTAATCCGACGAAGTCCACCGCAATCGCCAGCGACAATGCCGATTTGCTAGCGTGACTCCTGTACTGCTAGGAAATCCAATTTCAACAGGAAAGGAAGGCAGCAAGACTGGCGCGTACTCCAGACAACATGCAGAGCAAGGCATGGTAAACGTCGTTATCAGGCGTTGCTCGCATGACCCCTGCACGCGGCGTCCATCATTTAACGTATTGGACAGCGCGACGGCGGTGTACTGCAGAGAACTTGCTGCGGACGGTATGATGAACATTCGCGACAGGCGTTCCTCATACGACTCTTGTACACGGCACCCGACCTTCAACCTCGAGGGCAGCAAGACCGGCGCGTACTGCCTGATAACACGCAGAGGAGGGGATGGTAAACGCCATTGCTAAGCGTTGCTCACATGTCTCCTGCATCCGGCAACCGACCTTTAACATCGACGGCAGCAAGAAAGCGGCGTACTGCAGGCAACATGCCGAGGACGGTATCGTGAACGTTCGCAGCAGGCGTTGCTCGCACGTCTCCTGCACCTGGCGACCGACCTTTAACCTCGAAGGCAAAAAACGGGCGGCGTATTGCACGAAACATGCTGAGGACGGCATGGTCAGCGTTCTCCAGAAGAGGGGTTGTTCACATACCTCTTGCACTAGACGGCCGGGGTGGGGTGTGCTGACCGACGATGTACCTACTGTATGCCACCGCCACACGAGCGATGTTTTTGACGGCCCAGTAGTAAATGTCAGATCAAAGTGCAAGATCGCGAGGTGTGGCACCGAATCGCGTTGGGGAGTGTATGGAAAGCAGCAGTCTCAGTGCGGTGATCACGGCCTTCTCCAGGACGCGGGCTGGTTCGCACTGTCGGTAAGGCTATCAGGAAGAAACGAGATCGTAGCGCGTCGAACGATGCAGTACGGGGCCCCTCGTTTTGTGTTAAAACTGAGTGTTTGTTTTGAGTGCTTTCGGCGCCAATGAGGATTCCTATTTCTGATGGCAATGCGGTCTTCCATCGGGGCTTTCGATCGCGACGGCGGAGCAAAGTCCGCAAAATCTGCCGCTCGATTTGCTTCTAAATTATGCGTTGACGTTATGCTTCTGACCTGTTCGCCCTTTCTGCATACCAGGTAGTATACGACCAAATCTCCTTGTGTGGATAAATTTAAACAACTGGTTCAGCGGTGTGCAATTAAAAACAAAAACTACATAGATAAAACTTAGCGTTGGTCACGATTCCCCCACAATAACATGTCTAGCTGTGATGATTCTGTTGAGAACAGGATTGGACGGATTCAGCTTGAAGGAACGTCACCCGTGGCGTTGTTTGGTCCGATGGTTGTGCCATATGGAGCCGGCGTTGTCGGAGGAGACGGCAGTGTTTTGCAAGCACCAGTCTTGCAGACCACCACGTTGGGTCACAGCAGTGGTCTTTGATGGAATAGTATGATGAGTACACTTCATAGTGGTTCGGGGTCGTTACTAGGTTGGCAACGGCGATGGCGCCAAGCCGTTATGGACCCGCGACGACAGAGTACCCTGGCCGAGGTGCGTTACAGCATATTTGAATAATCATCAAGGCCTGTTCTCTCTGTGGTATGGGAAGTTTGAGCTATCGTGCTGTGGTGGAATGTATAGCTGTCGTACTAGCTATTGCCTTAGACCTACGTGCTTGTACATTGTGCCTTAGTACCAAACGTACATGATATATTCATGACCTACAAGCTTGGACGTTGTGCCTGGGCAACATACGCTTGTGGTGAACTTCGAATGTGGATGGAATGCCCCTTATTCGACGCTGGCTTTCATGCCACCGGCAGGCATGTAGTATGTACTCGAGGCTGATGCTTTGCATTGAGAACTAGCCATCTGTATTATGCCCTATAGGGTGCTGTCGCCAAGAAACGTTTGACGAAGATGCAAGGGTGCGGCTTCACAGCATTAGTTGTTGCACGTTGAATATGGTCTGCACGGGGCGCACGGATGCACATTATTTGATATTTCCGTGGCATGCCGCGGCAGTGTTCGCGGCAAGCTGCGGGCATCCGCGGACATCCGCAGCGTGTTCCGTGGCTAGTCGCGATTTGCCGCGGCAAGACCCGCGGTGTGCACTCGTCGATGGCTCTAGGCATGGCGGTGCCCGTGACGCGTGCACTGGCAACGACCACGGCGATTTCCGCTGCAATGATCACTGTAATCTCCACGGCGAGGCCCACGCCCATGCCCACGGCTAGGTCTCACGGCGAGCCAACCGCCACGGAGAGGTCCACGACGAGACGCACGGTGAAGCCCGTGGCGATGCCCGTGGTGGTGCCCGTGGCGAGTCTCGTGGCGATGTCCGTGGCGAGGTCCACGAAGTATACCCACGGTGAACCCCGTGGCGTTGCCCGTGGCGAGGTTCACGAAGAGACCCACGGTTAACCCCGTGGCGATGCCCGTGGCGAGTCTCGTGGCGATGCCCGTGGCGAGGTCCACGAAGAAACCCACGGTAAACCCTGTGGCGATGTCCGTGGCTAGGCCTGTGGCGGGTCTCGTGGGTAGGTCCGTGGGTAGGTCCGTGGCGATGCCCGTTGTAATGCCCGTGGCGATGCTCGTGGTGGCTAGACTCGTGGCGATGCTCGTGGTGGCAAGGACCGTGGCGAGGCCCGTGGTTAGACGATGTCCGTGGCGATGCCCGTGATTAGACTCGTGGCGAATCGTTCCTTTCCCTCTGAACCGTTGACGGGACTTTCAAGATGCGACACTGCTGACGCTCTCAGGCACAGGTAGACATCCACATGGCCGCGGCATGCCACGAATAGGTCAAATAATGAACATCCTTCACGCGGCGTCTACATCAGATCTCTATCGTAATCTACACCCGGTGCTGTTCAGCCGCAATGAGCTATGGTACAGTTCAGCCTAGAGGTCGTATTGCGATGTAAAGAAAATATCGATTACACAATATTCCCAGCATGTGGTACGCGAATGTGTGTGGGTTTCATCCACCCTATCGCTTGATACGAACAATCACACGGTGGAACCTCTACCCCCGGCGGCCAAGGATACCCTCGCCAATGTTAAAGAAACAATCATATTGCTGCTTCTACTGCTTCGTTTGAGAGACATGTATCTGTGTGTAATCGAACGTAAGGGTGTGCATAAGGGCCAGCGCAGGAGGTGTATCTGGACAGCCCGAGGTGGTTTTCCACCCTCAGGTGCAAGATTTACCCTCAGATGGACCTCTTGTTTGGAACCCATACGTTGCAACTGTATACAGCGGACACCGCCACATACCCCCTTGTACTACAGTAGTGGCTTTCGTGTTTTCCCTGCCAAAATTGACACGTATGTACACCTGAGTTGACGGAGTTTCTGTGTTGCTCATCACAAAGCCAGGAATAGTTGTCGACGGGTAAGTGCTCGTTTGTGCAAAGGTTGGTTACGCTGCCTTTGGTTCTGAGCCTACTTTACTACAAGTGCGTGTTCCTTTGTCAAATGGAGCTCAACTCGCCATAACTGCATCATGCAAACAACTGTTTTATGGTCATGAATACACCACTGATGTCATTTACCAAATGCTGGAGTGTTTTTTCGTACCGCCGTGGCGTCTTGTTCGCCCACAAGGCAAATACGTTGTTCACCGCAGTCGGATATTGGTTTCCGACAACGAAACCAAAGCAATAGCGCAACCAACATATCATATCTCTGACGGTACCAACGAAATGTTGCGTACTTAGTAAGCAGCAGTGTCGACCATTCGACTTGTCACCCAGTCGTTCTGGTTGTTAAGAAGAGAGGTGAGAGAATCACATCAAACTCACTGCCAGTGTGTAGCAGGTTAACCCGCGATGTTCGCTGGTCATCCATGTGCATTGAGGCATAGCGTTTTGGTGACTTGACAGCTCGATCTCCACTCCGCCCGGTACTGTAGTGCTCACGTACACGTTGCGAACCATGAAGTGAAGGGCGGCAGATATACTCTACACGCGATTCTACACTAGGGCCCTCTCCTAGGGGACAAATCAGCGCGAACCGGGGTGCGTGGTTGTTATGAGTTACGTTCTGCCATGTTCTCGATGTATACCTTTTTGTCGTTCCGCCCCGAACGCAGTTACGGTGTACGATGGTGTCTCCTGGCCTGTGCATCTCCATATGTCTTGTAAGAACCCGTTAGACAACTTGGACTGCATCTATACGGGGATGGTCTCCACGTCGTGTCGATCGCGGAACGTCTGCAGGCAGTTGTACCTGTTGGTCATATAGCTTAGTCTCCTAGACCTCTCAGTCAGTGACTCTGTGGTAGACCACTCAGTGAGCGTTGACTGAGTGGTCTACAGTAGAAGACTATGCTGTGCGACAAACGGTACCAGTCAAGCCGTTAGCTCACGTAATCCTAAGAAGAACGTTACTGTAGTCACGCCGTTCTCACGTATACGTATAATAGGTACTGCAGAAACAAGTGGCCGCTTTAGCTCAAAAACTGTTTGGGTCGATGAACCACGTCTGCTACACCATACGATTACACCCACAAGTGCGTTGTTCCCTTCAGTGGACCTCTTCTCACTGTACTAACATATACCTGCCCGTTGTTACTGTTTCTGATGTTTGCTTCTCGTCCTTATGGTACACGTCTACAGGAGAATGGCGCCGCCTCCGATTGTCCCGGTAGAATGCCTCCTAAAAACGTCAAAATTGCTCAAACAACAGCAACGCTGTTTGACAAGAGCGTTGCGCCCCCGCCTCAGGCGCGGACACTGTTATCGCTACGTACTATATATAGCGTCTACTCCTTGCGGGATTGTCACCCGACGAGCTCTATTTGAGTGATTGTCGCCCTAAAGACACTCTGTTAGGCCTCAATTACCCCGCCTGCGTAAAGGGGTATAACGTTTGCTGTTCTTCTGGACCTTCCGCTCACTGAATACATCGCGAATAGACAGGGCATGTTGGTTTCGGCGGGTGTAGAACTCTACGAACAAGTGAGAGCAGCATAACCCACATTTGAAGAGGTGATCGGCCTTCTACTCGGTAAACTGCATGGAGAGCGACCAGGCTGGGGCAAACGCGTCACGGGAGGTTCGTTAAAGGCAGAACAAGCTTGCCCTGGAGGGCAGGACCTCAGCGTTTGGTGTGTTGCAGGCGCGACTTAAGTGTATTTCTTTCTTCAACTGGCCGACTAGTTATTCGCAGGCGGCGTGCATTTTTATGGCCCTGGTACATTTCTCTGGTGCATAGGCCGTTACAGGAGTGCATGTCTGAATCATGATCACAACATAAACTCGATACATTCTCGATTAATCTTCACGACGCCCACTCAACAATTACGATACGCTGAGTTTTCGGCCTGATCGAGTGTTACTTTAAAACTGGGGATGTTCGGCAGCATCCACGGGTTCGCGCATGTTGGAATATTCCTCGCTGGATCTGGGGAAACGGGCCAAACCCCGGGCACTCACCTTATAGCGGTATGGTCTAACCTTCTAACTGTATGAATAAAACAAAGATGGAGGCATCCTGGTTTACGGTGTTCAACTTTAAGACCTTATCGTGGAGGTCATTCAGGTTCTCCCCCCCTTGGCGTTTCTGTACACGGCTACGCTCAGATGGCCGCGGTCGCTGGTGACAACGGTATTGCAGCGTAACAACCAGTTTAACCCTCCCGCCCGCAGTCAGGCGCAACACGCACGGGGTTATCTTCTACCGCATAACCCACTTCGGTACATTACCCCTTCAGGGAATTTGAGGCACCCCCCCCGCCCGCCCACCCTTCCCTCTGCGCTCTCTACCTTGAGCGTTGCCATAGGTCGATTCACATTCGCCCCGGTCAAGTTCTCAAAACCGTTTGTTTTTCCATGAAAGCGATTACATTATTACGTGCCTGGTCTGTGCTAATGTATGAAATGCTCACTGAAGCGATATGCGTTGCGAGGCCGTGGCGATGACATAAATCCACCACCCACCCTCTATCCATCCCCCTGGGCTGGTACCCGCATGCGATTATAACCCTGTCTTCCTTCCACCGCTAAGGCACCCAAAGTCCATATTTGCTTTCATCCCTAGCCGCTTTGCCAGGCGGTTCTCTCGTGGTCTAGTTGAGACATAGGCATGTGTGTAGGTGGGATACTGTAGATACGCGTTCTGTATATCCAGCGTGTCCTGTATGCCCTCATTTCCGTGTGTGGTGTTTGCATAAAATGTGTATACACTTGGAGATACCTCGATTCCGTGGTCGAGAGATATGGGAATTGGCACAGTGATAGTAGGGTGATTTTTGGGACGCCCGTGGTCGGTGGTGAACCGTACTCCATTGGATGGGAGATGTTTCGATCTACTATAGATTCCATCAACCCTCCCTCGCTTTCACGGCAAGATGTCGGTGCCCGGCCTTCCGCTCCTACGGGTACTTAGGTTAAAATACCATTCCATTGTTTGAATCCTAAGATTGAGCGTCGTCATGCTCTTCCGGTCGCACCTCACGCCTCTATGGGGAAGATGGCGCGTTTGCTAATGGGGATTTGAACACCAGGTGCTAGCCGATGTTTCCCCGCAAGCTCCAGCCGTGCCAGGAGGTTAGAAGGGCAGTGTACGTTCGAGTGTGGGCATGTACCTTGGGTGGCGACAAGACACAGTTGGTTTATGGCCATCGTATACGTAGTTTTCCTACTGTGTTTTTTGTACCACAAAGAACACTTGAATATTTAACAACCCACCTGAACCAGTTCAAACCTGGGAAAAGCTAACGACGCAAGAACCACAAGGACCGCAGCTGAATTATGATGTCGCGCCAGTTCCCTTCTGCTGGTGTTTCAACCCATGAGGATGTCATCCTGATTAGTTTCAACTTGTAAGGCGATCTGGGAGTCCCACAATATTTGGAAGTTACGTTAAAACGGGCAGTTGTAACACTACGGCGTGCAGGGTGCAGGTTTGCAAGCCGGTCCCAGTGACATACACTATCGCATCGCAACCAGTACCTCAGAATAATATAGGGGTCAGAAGAAAAACAATGAATGCATGCTCCTCGGCAGTACCATGGTAAAGGGTCGGCGGCAGGTCTACCAAAAAGGTGCTCTGGTATTTTTTACCAACACGGGATCTGGTTCATTATCACCTTCATTTTGTGCATGACACATAACGAGTTTCAAAACCCGAAGACTAGGTGCGTTACCCACAAACCACATATCACCTCGTGCGCCTCATGTCACCCGCCTCATATAATCGTGGGCATTGAACTTGGCAGACTCTGGACGACATTGATGTAACTTGGGCGGTTGATTAGATGTCTTCCTGCTGGCGCACACGCACAAGCTATATGGACGGTTGATCGCGGATAGGCGGTCGTGGTAGACGTTCCCTCGGCAAAACAAGCCGAACCGTACTTGGTCTCTCTGGAGAGCGCTCTCTTGCTTTGTTTGATATGGCTTGAGGTGGGTGCGACTTAGGGTTCACAACACATTCTTCTCGATCTTCAGCCAACATAAACGGAAGGTTTGGTATCATAAACGTATTAGTTCTGGGCTGTATGTTGCGGCAATCACAGCGTACGTGATACCTTCGACAGATTACTACAGCGTGCTCGGAGGGTCTCGTTCTTCAAAACGCACATAATCGTATTAACCCGTATCAAGCAACAGAGCGGGTTCGATCTTACCACTATACAGCATGTACTACGTATTATTCGTGTAGGGTAAGTATGTCACGACAACTACAACTTCGAATACAACATCTCCAACGCGCACTGAACCAACTTGATCATAGTCCATTTCGCTTCAACGCAACGTCTACCCCGGCGTATCTGTTGAGAAGCTACACGGCTGAAACGGAAATATCATCCTAGGCTCTAACAGAACCTATACCTACAACATCAAACATGGATGTCCGCTGGTCGCCCAAGACATCATTTCGGACTGGCAATGCACGCCCAATCACCAAGAATAACGGGGAAAAAACGCTAGCCTTCCGACAAACCCACACGGCTGCGGGGATGTATTTTTGTAGCGTGGCCCATGATTACCTTCTGCAATAAACCCGGCGAGATAGCGTGAGGCTCGGGCACCAGATGAGCCTTGCATCAAAGTTGACTAGAGCACCTGCCGCTTTGACCATAACAGTACCTAGCATGCTCGCAATGCGGCAGAGCTAGCGAATAGGCGAACCCGATGGCCATTTAAGAATCAACAAAAGAGTCAAGGCTAACCACAACGGTACTTCTGACGACTACAACCTAAGCAACAAATGTAAACGCACCGTACCAGGACTAAAGAAACAACCAAACTGGACCTGCAACACGGTCCGCAGAATACAACATAAAAGCGAATCAAAAGTCGCACTCAGCCTTGACCAAGAATGACGGGTCTCCAGCGTTACTATTAATAGATGTTGGGCTATGACTCGCAGTCTTGCTTTGATTGGCTCGAATTGTAAGCTCGAGGCCGTTTTCGAAAGGGCCATGATCACGGCAGTGCGAAGGCTGTTGCCCGCTCAATCCCCATATCGAAAGCTTCCGACAACCAAGCACCTTGCATTGTGCCCTGAAATTGATAACAGTACCGTCCAAGATCTGAAATTTATGATCAGCGCATGCCGTCCCCGAACCGTCACTCAAGACCCCCCACGATGCTTGCCTTATGCAGGAGTCATGAAAGCAGGTTTTATAGAGAACGTTGACCATTCCGCGTTTAGCATGCTGCTTGCAGTACTCCGCCTTCTTACTGCCTTCCAAATTGAAGGAAGGTGCACTCGAGCAAGAGGCATAAGAACAACGCTTGCTGCGTACGTCGACCATACCGTTGTCAGCGTGCCTCCTGCAGTATGCGGCCGTTTTGCTGCCTTCGACATTGAAGTAAGGTGTCACTGAGCAGCTGGCATGTATACAACGCTTGCTTTTGATGTCAACCATGCCGTGCTCAGCATGGAGCCTGCAGTGCGTCGCCGCCTTCTTTCCCTCGATACTAAAGGAAGCTGATGTCGTGCAGGAGCGACGCGAGCAGAGCGTGTTACGGACGTTAACCATGCCGTCCTCGGAATGTTGCTTGCAGTACGCCGGCGTCTTGCGGCCCTCGACGTTGAAAGAAGGCCTCCTTGAACATGTGGCATGTGAGCAATGCCTTCGGCGGACGTCTACCATACCACATTTAGCATGCTGTCTGCAGTACATCGCTGTCTTGCTGCCCTTCACATTGAAGTAAGGTCTTACAGAGCAGCTGGCATGTGCACAACGCTTGCTTGTGACGTCAACCATGCCGTCCCCAGCATGTTCCTTGCAGTACGCCGCTGTCTTGTTGCCCTCGACATTAAAGGAAGGTATCCTCGTGCAAGAGGCATGTGAACAACGGGTGGCGCGGACGTTAACCATGCCGTCCTTGGAATGTTGCTTGCAGTACATCGCCGTCTTGCAGCCCTCAACGTTAAAAGAAGGCGTCCTTGAACATGCGGCTTGTGAGCAATGGTATTGGCGGACGTCTACCATACCATATTTAGCATGTTTTCTGCAGTACATCGCTGCCTTGCTGCCCTTCACATTGAAGGACGGTCTTGCTGGGCACGTCGCACATGCGCAACGCTTACGGGTTACGTCGACCATACCATCCCCAGCATGTTCCTTGCAGTACGCGGCCGTCTTGATTCCCTCGAAATTGAAGGAGGGTATCCTCGTGCAGGAGTCGTGTGAACAGTGGGTGATGCGGACGTTGACCATGCCGTCCTCAGCATGCTCCTTGCAGTACACGGGAGTCTTGCTGCCCCGGACATTGAATGAAGGTCTCTTTGAACAGGTGTCGCGAGAGCAACTCATGTTGTGTACGTCAACCATGCCGCCTGTTGCATGCTGCTTGCAATAAACCGGGGTATTTCTGCCCCGGACGGTATACGTCGCTCGCGTTGTGCAGAAGTTGTGTGAACAGCACACCATTCCCGCCACAGATTTTCAAACAAAACTCCCTGCGTGATATAGTGGGATGGTGAGAGGGG
>JAYJME010000923.1:0-18775 GCA_036873775.1 Costaria costata | reverse complement strand
AGCTGATTTTTTATCAGCGTGGTGTCAATTTTCAACGAGAAAAACAAGTTGCGCCGCGTGAACAAAAAAAGAAGAAAAAACAAACATTTTCCCTCTTTTTTCCCACAGCGGCGGTACGAAAGTATCTTCAGCCTCAAAGTTTCTTCCAAATTTTTCGAAGAAAACTTTTAAGCTTCGCGTTCCCATTGGCATTGGTCTAATATACACCGCTAAATATCTCGATACTCACGTTTGGGGTTTTTGGGCACTACCGAGCGAAAAACGTGTCGATTTATATAAATGATTTGAGTGAACGGAACTCGACGTAAGTCCACGAGCGGTGGAATCCATGGTATCACTGCGCTCAAAACACAATCGTGTATCATAACTCCGCGGGGTGGAGAGGGAAAACCCTGCTGCGGGACACCTGACGACGCATTCGACGGTAACGGTGCACCTTTTTTTCGTAGGCCCCTCGCTTGAGGACCTCTATACTACACCCCAAAACCGACTCTGAGTGGAAATTAAAGCGCAGCCCGATGGACTACCGGTACCTGGTGGCCTTGTTGTAAAAGCTCAAAAGGACATTCCCACGATGTTGGGTAATTCCTCAGTTGAGAGCCTCATGACTCAGAAGTATTTACTGCCATAAATGCTACCCCTATCATGGCACGCGCCGTCCGATGTGAGTTATTTCGAACGAAAGACTAGAGCCAAAAAATACGGTAAAATACCAAACAAGCCGCTTGCCCTCATCGCTCTCGTTTGCAGCACATGATACTAGGGAGCCCCTGGCATACTCCGTTTTAGTACGCGCTCGTCCAGTCACGCGCCACAAGCCACACAAGCTCTTCTATGTTGAACGTACTTATTGATGAGTGTAGCACACACGCCCCTCCCGCGCCAACTATTACTTAGGCAAGCAGCAGAATACTCGGGACAAAGATGTCTAACGACGGTCTGTCACCAAAAAACGATCACCAGTCACGAGTGTGAGGCTGCAGCAATCTATACTAAATCCTAGTAGTTATGGTTATACCAGTCGTCCGTCACAGCATTTTTTTTGAACATTGTCGTCCGTCACACCCCTAAAATGCTGTCAATAGACGTCTTTGACTCAAGCCTTGCCGTACCCCTTCAGGTGACACGATCGAAACGCGTAGGTTGGGTAGATCGTCCGTCGAGGCCGCCAAGACAGTACAGCGGGACTGAATCGCATTTTCCATCAGAAGCGGGGGACAGCGATTACCACGGCGAGGATGCCGGAGGTGGATCCCGAACGTGCCCGGAACGATAGCGAGAGCTTGAAGGCTAGGCTCGAGGGCAGCAGCGACCAGCCTCGGGGAAAACGCGAGAAATGTACGACCGTCGGGGTGCAAGATAGCGCGGGATCCCCGGTGCCTAAGAAACGGGTAGTTCCAGAGGAGGAGCCTAGCATCTCCGAGGACAGCGAGAGCTTTCTTTCGGTGGGAAGCGAATGCAGCGATGGTTCGGACACGACGCTTGACCCTGTCGCCTCGCCTGGGGCTACCAAAGACTGCGGCAAGCCGGTTGACAACGCAAGCACTGTTGTTGGAAAGGAGCGCCCGCAGTGGTTCCGCCCGAAGACCATCGCCAAAACCAAGGAAGTTCGGCTTCCCATGAAGGTCACCGAACGACGATGCCATGATGAAGCGCAAGAGGAAGCGAAGGCCATGTTCGCCAATCAGAAGGCTCCCACGAAACAACCTGCTCGAGGTGTTTCTTTGCACCACGGCATAGATGGTAAGATGAAGGGCGTGGCCACCAGACCAAGCACCTGGGAGAAGCGGTACGTCGAGGCGGCGGTCGCTCGTGCCGCCGCAGAATCGAAGAACGAAGAGTACAAGCATCTTCTCTGCAAGACCGAGGCTACGGGCTTGGTCAAGCAAGGAAAACAAGGCGTCGGTGCACACCAGGAGGGGGGGGTTGCATCGGTGGAGGTAAAGATGGCACCGGAAGCAGATGCAACTTCTCTGCAGGCTCCTGTCGGCAAGGATAACCGGGAGAAAGGACTCCAGCGGGAGCAGACGCACGGTATGCAGGCGTGTGGCATGGGCTCGTCCTCTGCCGTCCCCGTTTCAACCAACGTCGCCGCTATCGCCGCTAATATTGCAGCCGAACGCGAGGTCAGGGGCAGTGGCGATGACAGTGTCGATGTGCGTGGAGGGGCCAAGGGGCCAAAAGCAGAGGTTTCTTCAATAGCTGGAGCTGAAGCGGCGGTGACAGGGGTTACGCAGCAGCAAAATCTGCAGCAGCAGCCGCAGCGGCGGGAGAAATACACCACGTCCTTGTCGTCCAAGGGCCTTGCGGAACGAATTGTCGATTCTGCGTGTTCGTTTCCGCCGGCTACCCTCCCCATGCGAGAGCCCTCGCAGGCGAAGGGTCCAGGAGGGGGGGACTCTGAACTGATGCACGCTGGGGGCGTCACTCCCGGAAAAATCGATGGTCGTACCAGCTCGCCGTCGATGCCCCCCATTAGAACGGTTTTGGTTCCTGCACCGGAGGAACAGACGGAGAGGACCCCGACCCCACCTCCAGCGTCGAGCTCGGATGTTTTTTATGACCCTTGCTCCGACAGCGACGACCAGAGTGATACTGGGATGGTCGTTCTAGTAGGCGACGAGTACAACCAGCCGTCCCCTGGCAGCTTGAGGGGCTGTGTCTTCACCGGAACGAATAAAGAGGACGTCGACTCACTTCCTGAAAACTGCAGCGAGAGCGGAACGAATGGAGAGGACGACCAGCCGCCGCTTGACAACTTGGGGGGCTGCAGGGACAGCGAAATGAATGTAAATCCAGGCCAGCTGTCGCCTGCCACCTTGGGTGGCTACAGCGACAGCGAAACGAGTGAAGGGGTCGACCTGCCGTCACCTGGTACCTTGGGAGGTTACAGCGACAGCGTAACGTGTAGCGAGGACGAACAGTCGCTATCTGACACCTTGGAGGGGTGTGACGACAGCGCGACGAGTGAACAGAACGACCAGCCGCCGCCCGACAACTGGGGGGCCTGCGACAGCGGAACGAATAAAGAGGACGTCGAGTCGCTGCCTGACTACTCTAGCGAAAGCGAAATGAGTGAACAGGGAAACCAGTCGCCACCTGATAACTTGGAGGTCTGTAGCGACAGCGAAATGAGTGCAGAGGCCGACCAGCCATCGCCTGACACCTTAGGGGGATGTAGCGACAATGAAATGAGTGTAGCGACCGACCACCCGCCTCCTGACAAGTTGGGGGGCTGCAACAACAGTGGAGTGGGTGGAGAAGGCGTCCAGCCGCCCTCCGACAAGCTGGGGAGCTATAGCGACAGCGGCAAGAACGAAAAGAGCGACCAGCCGCCTGACACCTTGGTGGGTTGCAGTGAAAGCGGGACGAGTGGACAGGACGCCCAGCTGTTGACTGACACGTTGGGGGGCTGTAGCGACAGTGGTACCAGGAACGAGGTCAACCAGCCGTTGAATGCCACCTCGGGGGGCTGTAGCGACAGTAGAATGAATGGAGGCGACGACCAGCCGTCGGCTGCCACATTGGGGGGTTCTAGCGACGTGGTAACGCGTGGACAGGACGTCCAGCCGTCGGCTGAGAAATTGGGGGACTGTAGTGAGAGCGGCGTGGATGGAGAGGACGTCGAGCCGTCGCCTGACAGCGGAGCGAGTGGACAAGACGCCCAGCTGTCAGCTCACAAGTTGGGGGGCTGTAGCGACGGTGGTGCGAGGGAAGAGGCCAACCAGCCGTCGCCTGCCACGTCGGGGGGCTGCAGCGACAGCGGAACGAGGGAAGAGGCCAACCAGCCGTCACCTGCCACCTTGGGGGGCTGTAGCGACAGCCAAACGCGTGGTCAGGACGCCCAACCGTCGACTGAGAAATTGGGGGACAGCAGCAAGAGCAGCGTGGATGGAGAGGACGTCGAGCCATCGCCTGACAGCGGAGCAAGTGGACAGGATGCCCAGCCGTCGGCTAACAAGTTGGGAGGCTGCACCGACAGTGGTAACAGGAAAGGGGCCAACCAGCCGTCGACTCCCACCCCGGGGGGCTGTAGCGACAGTGGAATGAATGGAAAGGACACCCAGCCGTCGACTGCCATCTTGAGGGGCTGTAGCGACAGCCAAACGCGTGGACAGGACGTCCAGCCGTCGGCTGAGAAATTTGGTGGACATAGCGAGAGCGGCATGGATGGAGAGGACGTCGAGCCGTCGCCTGACAGCGGAGCGAGTGGACAGGACGCCCAGCCGTCGGCTGACAAGTTGGGCTGTAGCGACATTGGTACCAGGGAAGAGGCCAACCAGCCGTCGCCTGTTAGCACCTTGAAGTTTGGACCATTTATTTGTTCCGTTCCATTCTTCTGTTTGAGCGAGCGTAGCGGGCGATAGTTTTCTTTGCGCGAGCGTAGCGGGTGGCGTGAGCAGCCCGCGGAGCGGAGCCTAGTACATACCAGGTAATATATTTGCATTTATGTGTATATTTCTGCGCAGCTTGTGCTGCGACCCCTGCTTTCCATCATTGCGTAGTTTCGACGTGTGAATATGTTTATCAAGAGCGCGGAGTGTGCGCCTGCCTTCGGCGGATGCTCACAATGCCACGGTACCACTATGCAGGCCATGGCCGGGTAACGACACATATACACAGTACTGACTGGTAGCTGACTGTTAGTGATAGTCCTTACTGGCCATAGCCCCAACCGAGCCATCCAAAGTTCGCCCCCCTACCTCGCAGGGCTCTTTCCTGCCATGTCATATCAATATTGCAAGTGAAAATAATAGACCTTCGGGCGATGATACATTACTTAGTACCAAATTGACTATTTTCGGGCTTAGGTATTCATTTCTCTTCGGGCCGGGGATCGTTTCTCGTGCTCTCGGCCGCGGGGCACTCAAGGGGACCGCGTGCACCTACGGCTCACGTTTGGGCCCCGGTCGCGGTCTGAGGCACGTGCTCGATAGAGTAAATTTCACAAAAACCGGAAAGTAACCACGGGGTGGCATTCCGACTTGGCACCGCCTCGCCGGTACCGTCCAAAATCCGTTTGATTGTTTTTGATCGGCATGAACAACGATTATTTGTTTTTGCCCCACCGCTCGAAGAGAGAATACAGCACACAGTACACAGCACGCACGAGGGAACAAGGACCACACCGACTTGAATAAGCAAACACTCATCTAGCGTCGTGCAACAGTAGTTCGTACCACCATTCTGCATCCCTCTGTACAGCTCTCTCTGTGCTATGAAATATATGTGCATTTGTACGAAGCTTGAAAAAATCAAACTGCGCAGTTTGGTTTAAAGCCGCATAACTCCTGTGTGTGCGTGTGTGCGTATGTGTGCGTGCCATTCAGAAGACAAGCTGGACGATTTCAACTCACACTTCCTCGGAATTTACAGAGCACCCTCGTAGTACAGCAGTTGCACAGCAGCAGCAGCAGCAGCGGTACAACACCAGTAAACCTCGCATAGGCTTACATATGACTAAGTACCAAACGGATTTTTGATGGATATTTTCACCGATTTATCAGGCACCCGTGGCTCTTTTCTCGTGCTCTCGGCCACGGGGCATGGATCGGACCCGCGTGTGCACACGTCTCAACTTTGGGCCCCGGCCGAGATCCGCGGCACGTGCTCTGGGAGTTCAAAGTCGCTAAAACTAGCAAATAAACACGGGGTGGCATATCTTGTCGCCACTGCCTCACAGGTGCCATATAAACCCATTTTCGCAGCGTTCTGGCATATGTTCACATGCAAGCATGGCACATGGAGCACATGGCACATGGAACGACCACATGGCCCATAGAACCATGACACGCACATGTCGTTGGATGACACATGGAACCGTGGCATACACGTATGTCTGCACCCCGACAAGTATTTTGCAACCACGTCGTACACATGGATCCATGGGACACACGTATCTATCTGCACCTACCGCACGTCTTGAGTGATCTCCTCGCCTCGTTGTTTGTCGATCTGCTGTTGTTGTACCCGTACCACACCGGCACTCGAAGACTCTTTACTCCGCGGCAGCCACATGATACAACAGCAGCCACGCTCCAAGCGTTTCCCTTTGTAACAGCCAAGAACGGTGCTTCGTGCGCAAGCCATCTTATAGTAGGATCCCACAGCAGTATTCATAGGGATCAGGAACATCTAGCAGCACAGTCTCAAGAAGAGCGGCGCGATTTCGGCGTCTTTATTAGCGTTTTGCTTTATCTTCGTTGCCGTGCTGCCTGCTGTCATTGTCAAATGTGTGTATACCACAACATCCCCCAAGGTGTTGACGTTGTGGCAGCCATGGTGTAACATCAGTTGTACATCAAGGTCTTCCGTTCGTGACAGCCACAAACAGTGCTCCTGTGTGTGCATGTTTATGAGTGTGTGTGGTGTGTGCCACCCTTGAATCAGCAACGATAAAGCGTGCAGTGTGTACGTATTATGTGTGAATTTCATTCGAAGTATTGGAGCCACCTCAGTATCGTCGGTGAATCTGGTGTTTGGCGGTCATCAATTTTGACCAACTCAACGGCTTCGATACAAGATGCTGCTTCGACGAATGGGGGTACGATCGATTACTGCTGCTGCTGCTGTTGCTTGCTGTAGTGGTCTGCTGTGTGCTGCATTGTTTGTGTTCTACAGCAGTCATACAAAGGGTCTCAGACGCATCAAGGCCGCCGCGGTGTGTTGTGCAGCGCGTGGGTAGAGCGTGCTTTCCGGTGCGCACGTGACGTGGTCACGCACCCCGGATTGGTACTTCGCTCGCTTGCGTCTGCAGCTTTCAGGCAAGCAGAGTCACAGCAGGAGCAGCCGGCAAAGCACACGGCGCTGTCGTCATCGATGTTGCAGTCTGCTGCCTGCTGCACCCTGCCAACCATACGCCAAATATGGCGGCATACCTTTGCCGACCTTCCAGGCGGTCTCCGCGTTGACATGGCCCCGCCATATGGGCGGTGTGCTTTGGTGATGTGAGACGCCCACAGGGTCGTCCCGCTCGTGCTACTGCTGCTGCTGCTGCTGCTGCAGCCTGCTTGGCGTAGATGCCGACCTCATGCGATGAGTCGATTCGCCCGGCGCAACTCGGGTTCTCGCTAACGAGACAATATCCCTACATTCCCAACCCAAGAAACAAGACCCAACCTGAAAAACATTCGAAGACATGGACCCTATCGTCCGATTGTGGAACCCTATTTTGTAAGTTAAGTTTTTTGGGGGATCGGGGGAATAGTGAAACAAGATAAAATACGCAACATAACATGGGACGTTGCCATCAATTTTATATATTACATCTCACAAGTGACCTGTCAACCCCTACTCGACCCTATCCCGGAGCATGTGTGCCTTCGACTCTCCAACACTTGGCATTGTCTTTACACCGATCACCCACGTAATCAACATTCAAAATATATCTTATCATCTCCGACGCAGCCGCTCAACCCCTCAGACCCTTTCACTCCTTCCCGGAGCATGTGTGCCAGCGAAACGCAGCCTTGTATACACATAATACACTGTACATCTAACATATATATTAGCTCGTCTCCGAATCATCGTGGACACATTCTATTGCTGCTGTACGTACGCTGTCGTCCCCCCTTTTCGCCTCTTGTAGATACATGATCAACGCCGAGCCCAGCCGTTAGCGTTGAGTGTAAGCCTAGCGCTTGGCAACTCTTCAAGACTCTGGGGGGCGAACGGAGCCGACAACGCTGGCAACAACTCGTACGCCCCCAGGCTGGTGCTACGACAGGGCAGGGCACCCATTTTTCGCAACCCATGTTTTGCAGTCTAAACCTCTTTGGGACTTTGAAAAGGAACCCATTCGTACAATTTTGTTTTAGTCTTTTCCCCCCCAAAACCTGTGCTGTGCATGCAGTTCTTAAAGGGGTAAAAAAGCTGTACAGTCAGTAGTGGGGCCTACGATATACGGCGACATTAATGAGGCGGCCACTCGAGATAAGGCAGTCAAAATTGGCTGGGCCGACTGTAAGTCTGAGTACAACTGCCTATACGAATAAGGCGACCACTCGAGATACGGCGGTCAAAATGTCTTGGCACTAGTATACCGCCATATATAGGCCCTACCACTGCAATGGCTTTTGATTCCAGGATATGCACCACTTTTCGGGATTGGTTGTTGCGCTGTTGTGCCCAAAACCAAGCAAACAAACAAAACAAAACGCTCTTACGTTTTAGAGAGGTGAACGAATCACTCGTCCGAGTGGCCTAACCGCGGTGGTGGTGAAAAGGGGGCCACCGTAGCATCAGCTTCCCCGGGGTGTATAAACGCCTCTTGCAACTTACCCGATACATTTTTGCAAAATAGACAAGTGCGCGGACGTTTGCCCCCTCACGGTTTCCTAACAGTATTTTTAACGCGGTAGAGGCTGGGCAGGGCGGAGAGGAGGCCGTGAAGGATGAGGCCTGTATGATCTGCACATGTTTGCCGAGAGTGCGCTCTAAATACATAATCTGTGGGATCTAGACCATGTTTTTCCTTGATGGTTGTATCTGTAATATGTGCTGTAGTTTATCACACACAAGCATTGGGCATGGTGGGATCTAAAGCTATTGACAGCAAACAATATGATAAATACATACCAGTATGGTACTTGCCTGTGCTGCCCACGGAAATATTTGACCCGTGGGCCCACTATCATCCTGCCTGGTGCTCTGTTTAGTTTATTTTGCCAGCTTGCCGCATTCCGGAAGGTTCGAGCTAGAGGACAGCATTTTTTCAGATTGTCTATTGCGAAATAAGCAATACTGTTCGGTAGGCTATGATACGTGCCAAAGTACCTGGTACCGCCTCAATACCCTACCTACCGGACACTCCGGTAAGGTTCGGTACCAACTCGACACCGGCACCCGCCACTTCGGTAAGTTCGAAACGTTCGGTACGAACTAGACGGTACCCGACAACTCGGTAAAGTTCGATACGAAATCGATACCGACAAGTCTCCGTGTCTCGAGAAGAGGAAGCGCCTGTGGTGATAATTTTGCAAGGGGATGTTCGGTAGGGTACGTACGACGTGTGTTTCTTATCTGGCTCCTGGGGATTGGTATGTTTCTTATGCCGCGTATGAAACCTACGACTCTTACTTTTAGAAGGTGTCGTGTTTTTTTCCTCTTTGATATAAATATTTGTCCAATCGAGTTCCAGCAGGTTTGCAGTCTACATCCTGTTTCGCGAAAGCGAAGAGAATGGAAGAGGCTCTGCATGGTACAACAACAGCAGTATAGGCAGCACACATAACGAGGGCCGTTCTCCGAGGGAACTTGATGTCCGTACTGGGTACGCGATCCTAGGCTGCGCATCGCACCGTCGGCAGCCCTACCCTCATGGAGTGTAGATTTGTGCAGTAAACGCGAGGGTGTTTTATTGGTTCCACACAGGTTGCAAGAGAACCCTTTACCTTCGTTCAGTGGCAATCGTAAGACCCAAACGCCGACTCGGACGGTCGTTTTGCAATCGAGCACCTCCCATCAAAGATCCCTGGGAAGGATACGGAGTCTCGGAGCTGGGTGGACTGGTGGGTCGTTGCGGGAGCAAGCCTTCTCCGGTTTGTGTTAAGACAGCAGCTTCATGATATGCGGGGAAGCAGCAGACATGACAAACTAACCCGGCAGCTATCACCCACCCTGCTGAAACTCGGCGGCATCTTGTTTTTACTACTCATGACGTCACCGCCGCAGCAAGCGGGTAGGGCTTGTTGAGTCTTGATTCGTGCGAGCTGCGTGGCTCTGAAAAAGTTTATTTTATCTCTTGCGAAATATCTGCTGTGCTTTATTTTGGGTGCTTTTTGAGAGATCACCCCACGCGGCTCCCGACCACGGCAGCTACGGTTTCTCCCCACAGCCTAAAACTTGCAAAATCGTCCTTACCCTACAAATACCCTCGCCGCACCAAGCGAGTATAGAGGTGCTCTTGTTCTGTGTGTGGTGCTGGGGGCACAGCTTGGTGCTTTCAAAACAATAATTTTGGTACGTCGTCCCTGGTTCGCCCCCTCGCTCCTCATTTCCTTTTCGTATAAAACTTGCTGCTTGCTACGTACGTACGTACCAGGTATATGCCAGTTTGTTTTAGCCGAATGTCCAAAAGCGGGATGTCAGGTTTTGCCAACGCCCCGATGGCGGGGTGTTTAATTTCCAGCGACTGCGCTTAAAACCACTTGTAGAACAAAGAATTGTTTCTTACGGGGAAACCCTATATATATTTGGAGGGGCTTTATTTCATTCGCCGACAGAATTCATACTCACAAAGTCTCAGGAATGCGCCGACCAACCCTTTGATTTTTGGTTAATATATAGCACAAAAAAGGTTTGCCTCCATCCTTCGAGCCATTTAGAGGTACACTACTTAATAACTTCAAGAAAAGGCTTCCCGGCTCTCTTGTTGGCAAACGCCTGATCGAACGTTGTGTTGGCTCAAAGGCTCCAGAAACACCCTCTGTGACTACTCAAGTAGTTGGGCTTCACCTTTTTTTGGCTTCCATTGTACCTCTAAATGGCTCAACCTGAACGCTTCGCGTGCAACTACATTGCGACCAGTTGGCAACATGGGCTGTCGGGTCTGTCAGCCACGTGACCTGACCTGTTATTAATAGCACACATACGAAGATACCGCGATAAAACAAACGTTCGGCAAAACAAAAGTTGCCGGGTTGATGTTCTTGTTGTTGTTCTTGTTTCTGTTGCTATCCTCCATGTATGTAGCTATACTGCAGCCGCCGCTGTCCCAATGCAGCCAGAGCCATTACGGGGATGGGTACTTTTACCCCATTTTGATTTCACCCCCCACGCTTGCTGGCAATTGACAAAGGAGACAAATATGATCACTACGAACTGAGCTGGGCCAGCCCAACACGCTCGTCTTGCCTGCTCGAGTCCTCACTACAGACGCTTCGCCGGGGTACTGTTGCTGTTGCGTATACACTAGTGTGTTATCATTATACCGCAGTATACGGTCAGGGGTCGGAGTCGGAACCACGCCCGATGTACACGCACTACGACGAAACTCATTAGGTACCAGGTACTTCCGTATTTCCCTCGGCGGTATGGTGTACCCCGAAAATTGTAAGCTCTTCTCGATGAGCCAAATCAGATAATAACATGGCCGACGTATCATGTCAATGTACGTCAGACCGATAACCCCCCGCGGAGTATATACACCCGTCAGATAAGTTGCCACCAGTGGGGTGCGCCGCCAGCAAATGAGTTTCTGAGTCCATGCGATAACGAATTATATTTTGGGGGGAAACCACCCCCCTTCCCCTGGAGTGTCCGCTCCCCTCCCGAACGGGGCGAACCATTGCCAAATCGCAGAGTTTCACAAGAGAGACTGCGTTAAAAACACCCCCCCCACCCCCCTCTCTCTCCGCCGGTGGGCGCGCACCACGAGAATGGCTGTACCCAAACCCATCAGGACCCCCAGGGTATGTGATGCCACTACAACAGTACCCCTGAAACGCCTCATGGGCGGAAACTTCACCCTGATCATGGTCGGATAGGCGAGAACAAACGAACCAGGCGCACTGTTGTGTTACGCCACGTACACCATAATAAAATCTATGAATCAGTATCGTCAACGGCAGACTTGGCAAATTCCCTTTCACCCCGTACGCGGGTCTTCCACAAACCCGGCAGGCGTCTCCGATCCTCCTGGTTCTGCTCCAGATAAAGCCGTAAGCCATTCTGAACGGCACGTCACGAACATCACCTGCACCGACTTGCATCAACACGTGCAGCGGCATTCATGGGTTCGACAACGAGATTTACCGCCCGACCCCAGCCTTGATGCGGCCAGGGTGAGACTACTCGGCCGACTTTTGTGTGTCTGTAGCCGATCCCTCTCGAGTCTAGTCCGCGTTCACACCGCGGAACGGAACGGTGTACGTTGACTTGGCAGCTGGGCACGGGGCAGTAAACAAAAGGTCACCGGAGAGCGCCACAATCAAAGAGGCAAGGCTGACGAATTAATTAGTGGTGCAACATGCCATATCAGTATCAGAAAACTGAACGTAGTCGCCCTGGCGCAACACAAACCCATTGGCGTGGGACGTTCACACAAAAAATAGTACATACATATTTTCTCGAAGTTCAGCGCAAACAACACAATGCGCCCGGACAGAGCTGATATGTGTGACGGCCCGCACATTCAAAGACCTCCGCGGCCAGAAGATCGATTGATCTGGCATCGACGGCAGCTGGTACAGCATGCTAAAAGATGACGAACCCAACCTCCATGTGAACCGTCCGTCTCACCGCTCCTCTTCCCGAGGAGTTCCCTGACCGCAAGCTGGTCACGGGCCTGAGCGTTGTGTCGGAGGGGCTCTCTCTGGTCATCGAGGTGAAGAACCCGTACGGCATCGACACTGGCGGCTGTCCGCGTGCATGATTTCGCGCTGCCTTGACGGCGACGGACTGCGTACCGTCGTCTCCAATGGGGAGGTAGACGGTCTCCTTTTCACCTCTAGACCCGAATACACGGCGGATGGCGCCGCTGAGTAGGCGTCCAACCTACCGGCAGAGCGCCGGCAGTTCGGCAGGGACACGATATGGACCCGTATGTACGGTGGAATGCTGCAGGGTAGCCGCAATCTCGGAACTGGTCACCAAGGAGAAAAATCGAAGACTGTATCCTACGTTTCGACGACATGGCGGCGCCCGATTGGCGCACACCGTACATCGCACATCACGACCTAGCCGATTTGCAGTCCAACATATATCCATGCTATCTTCAAGATCGACTCCGTCTGTCACCGTTCGCCCCAACCTCGGCCTCAACCACCAAGGCGACGGTGAGGTAGACCGGGATGGGCGTGTCTTCCCCAACCTGGAGTCGTGGCAGATTGACATGGAGCTCCAACGGCCTATCCCTCGAAAGCGCGTCGCTGCCCGGAATTAATGGGTGAGTCGGCCCGCCCGGTCGTTTGGCGAAGACGGCCGCGTAGTGATGGAAATATTCGAAGGCTTCTGCGGCACCGTTGAGGACCACCGCGTACCCGGCTTTCTTCTGAGCCCCCACTTTGGCCCTCTCGACGAAAGTTAAGGGTAAGAGTAGTAGGGTGTTGGAAACGCTGCGCTTACGTCACACATCCAGATCACGCGGCCATGAATATGATAACCGCGTTGTGCAGTGGCTTGGCAGTGACCATGAGGAGCAAGGTAAGGAGCACGTGTGAAATAAGCAATGTCTTGCTGCAAGTATCCACGAAACGCTTGCGGCACGGACATAAACTTAGAAAAGCATAACATGTAACGTCAGCTGTGAGATGGACAAATTCGCCGAAACTCACCTTTGCAAGCTAAGGAGTGTACTTACTCCCGATACTCGATCGCACGTAGAACGGGTTTGAAATTACTTCATGAAGGATATATAGTTCTCATCAAAACGATATAACAATCTGTGTACACAGAACAGATAGGCTATATACGTTACCATGTTTTCGAACCTCCACAAATATTCACCTGACAAACTATCTGAAAACAATACCTGGTGCGAGCTAAACAAAGAGGGTCTGAATGTTTCTCAACTCAACAAGGGCAAATGCGTCAACGAGGCCATGGAAACACGACGGAAAAATCAAATCGAAACGGTCAGAATTATTTGAGACAGATACTCAGATTGTGTACAGCTGCTACTATTACTACGTACGTCGAGTGAAAAAAAGAGCAAACAGGAATGCCGGAAGGCCCGAACGAATCTCGGGCTTACCTTATAAAACGCCGCGATAAGCCCCCCTGGGACAACATTTCCGAGCTGAGGGTTTCGACAAAGAAGAGAGTGCAAACTCCGAGCGACGGGTCTATATGGGAATATATCAACGAGTTCTAAGAATAGAGTGCAAAGTTCGAGCGACGGGTCTATATGGGATATATCAACGAGATCTTTCCAAAAGCTACCATTTCTTGGTCCGCGCGCCTCCCTTGTTCAGGAGGAAATCTTTGATATAGAGGTTGCACTTTTTGACCTTTTTAGTTTATGAATGACGGGGCTCCTTAACCCGAAATCGTCCGAATGTCAATCTTATTTAGCAATAGGTTTTTTTTTGAATGCCTAGTCCATGGGTTTGCTCATCGGGCTGCCCTTGCAGTTTACTCAAAAACAATTTTCGGGTGCGATATGGAGCTCCACTAACGTGAAGAGCCTAAGAAAAATAATGGTGCACCTCTATCGCAGCATGGGTCATACGCGGCATGCTTCGTGAAGTACACGTGGCCGCCCGCGGACGACAACTTCTGTCACCGCCTTGAAGTGACTCCGTTGGACACGTGCTACGATAGAGATGTTGTTCCATTTGGGGGGCTCTGTACCTCATTCATCACCCAACTTTGAAAAATGTTGTGAGCTATACCCCTTTAGAACCGCTAAAAAGTATTCCACACTATTTCCGAGTAGATTTGTCCCCAAAAACCGTTTCCGGCTCTAAAGGGGTTAAACCCGACGAACCAGACCATGGTCTAGGTACCCAACGAATTGTATTGCGGAATAAGAACGGAATCCCGAAGGAGTTTGGGCTGTAAGGGGATTCCGTCGCTCAGAAACTACATTTTAGCTTAAAACAGTGCTACTGCTATCGTAGCACGAGTCATTTGGTTGAAAGGAACTAAGGACGATTTGTTCCAAAGCTACATTTTAGCTTAAAAAAGTGCTACCTACCTCTATCGTAGCACGAGTCATTTGGTTGATAGGAACTAAGGACGATTTATTCGAAAGCTACATTTTAGCTTAAAAAAGTGCTAGCTCTATCGTAGCACGAGTCATTTGGTTGATAGGAACTAAGGACGATGTGCTTGAAAAGGCTGAAAACATACTGCTGTGTCCGGGAAATGATCAGTAGGCTCCAGCTGAGGACTACTACACAGGAATAAAAAATACTGAGGTATGATACTCTCCATGTGGACGCCTACAGAATAATTCACTGAAACGGTTGGCTGGCCCTTTCGGCACTCAACAGTGCCGGTACATTGCTATCAATAGCAGGAAATGCCGGCACTATCATCGGCGGATTACTCCGCATATATGGCCGCTACCGGCTGTTTCCATCTGTGCCAAGCGATATTACGGGCACTCTAGCGGGCAACCGTCGCTACTCAAACGGCATCATGGAGGATCCACTACTGTATGTTTCATTTTTATACGTCTGCCGACACTAAAAAAATCACATGTCAAACCCCGCTCCTACAAAGCAACTCGTGTAAATAATAACGTGTTTCTTGTTTCGGTAGGTATTCAGGTCTCATGGGCAAAAACATCTTCCATGTTTAAAGCAATTGGATCAATGATTTCCTTTTTTATGTGTGGATTCTATGGTTGGAACAGACACTGCAACGCACTGTCAGGTGGCAAACGGAATACTAATATACAGAAAAGCATCGCGTGGACGCCTAAGCGACACGGAGGAGAAGGCACGAGCGCTCCTCGCTCGTTGCCTGTCACCGCCAAGTCACTGAATGGTTCATGAATGGCCACCTGATCTGGATTTGTGTGTGACGAAAATACAGTGTTTCCAACCTTACTCCTACCCTTTGTTTTGGTCGAGAGGGGCAACGTGGGGGGCTCACAGAGCCGGACACGCGGTAGTCCTCAACGGTGCCGCGGAAGCCTTCGTACCCTTCCATCACCAGGCGGCAGTCCTTGCCAAACATCGGGTGGGTCGTCTCGCCCAACCTTCCCGACAGCGACTCGTTTTCGAGGGACAGGCCGTGCTGTCCTGCCGCCCAACGTGCGTCTGCCAGACCTCCAAGTTAGGGGGGACATGGCCATTCAAGTCTAGCTCGCCGTCGCCTTGGAGGTTAGGGTCGACGTTGAGGGGAACAGTGGCAAACGATGTGACGATCTTAAAGATCACATGGATAGACTGCACATCGGCTAGGTCGTGTTGCGCGATGTACCGCGTGCGCACAGCCGGGCGCCTCCATGTTGTCGAAACGTAGGACCTTCGAACTTACCCTCGGTGACCGGCTAGAGCTTGCGGCTACACCTTGCAGCATTCCCCCGTACATGCGGGCCCAGGTCGTGTCCCCGCCGAACTACCGGCTCTCTGCTAGTAGGGTGGATGCCGACCCAGCGATGCCATCCACCGTACATTCATGCCTAGAGGAGCGAAGCATGCCGCTTCCCTCCTGGCCATCCACGTCAGCGCGCAGTCCGCCGTTGGCAAGGCGTAGCACAGCCTCGCGGGGACAGCCATTTGCGTCGACGCCACACGGGCGATTCACTCTGACAGCGAGCGAGTGCCCCTCCGACAGCTCAGGCCCGTGACCAGCTGGCGGTGAGGGAACTCGTCGGGCAGAGGAGCAGTGAGGAGGACGTTCGAATGGGGGTTGGCTTCGTCATCCTTCAGCATGCTGCACCAGCCACCGTCGATCTCAGATCAACCAATCTCGTGGCCTTGGAGGCCTTTCATGTGCGAGCCGTCACACATGCCGGTCCCGTCCGGGCACGCTGCATCGTTTGCGTTGAAATTCGGGAAAGTATGTATACACTATTTACTGTGTGAACGGTTCTAGACAATGGGTTAATGTTGCGCCGGGGCGACTACGTACACTTTCCCGATTCCGATATGGCATATTGCAGCACCATCTCAGATAACTCGTGCATCGTGCCTCTGTGACTATGGCACTCTCCAGCGACCCACATACATAGCGCCATACCAAGCCGACCGAGTGAACGCATACGGTTTCGTTCCATAGTTTGAACGAGGACTAGAGTCGGGAGGGATCGACGTAAGAGTGCGGACCGATTTGTCTCACAGCAGTGGCCGCATCAATTCTGGGGTCGGGCGGCGAATCTCGTTATCGAACCAACCAAAGCCGTTGAACGTGTTGGTGCAAGTCCGAGCAGGTGGTTTGCCGTGGCGTAACCGTCCGGAATGGCTTACGGCTTCCCTGGACCGCGACCAAGAGGACCAGGACCAGGCGTAGTAGCAGGTTCAGGAACGCCTGCCGGGTTAGTGGAAAGTCCGCACGGGGTGCAAAGAAGTTCGTCTGGTCCTCTGTTGTCGATACTGATGCATAGAGTATATATTTCATCATGTTGTGCTTCGGCAGAAGGTGTTACCCGAATCGTAGTACGTGTCAGCAACACTAATGCGCCAAAGGTTTGGGATGCCGTTCTTTTACGCGTTTTCATTTCTACTGCTGTTGTTTCTTCGTCGTTTATTGCGGTTGACACACGCTGCACACTGTCGGATGGCAAACATAAAAATAACACTTAACAAAATACTAATAATACTAATAATACTAGCAATACCACTAATAATATAAATACTCGAGTAAGATCACACCGGACAGACAAATTTCTTGGTGATTCTCACCGCACGATGTTGAGCTGAATTTGGAAAAACCCCAAGCCGGTGCAGCCATCAACCTCGGCAGACACCTCACGGTAAGTGCGGACGGGAGAAGCCTGACATACTCCCGATTCTCCCTCTTTGCGTCGCGCCGTCTCTGTCGTCGGCAGGCAAGAAAGAGTGTTGATTAGTGGTTGATATCGTATCGGAAGTCTGGGCGGGCCGGGCCACCAGCGCGCGTGCTTCGAGCGTAGGGCTCCGGCCCTGGTGGCGAAAGTATATGTCCCCAAGGACGCCTCATCCAACTTCCTGTGAACCGCGGGAATGGTCCATGGGCTGTCGTATGGGATGCCATGGGGTGCCAAAGACCATATTTTAATACACAATCTTTCACGGGACGTCACATGTGACGTGAGCAACCTATGGAACCAGCATATCCATCGAGATACCCCGTAGTATACCATAACGAAGACAATTAACGGTATACTTCAGTATTTGCTAGTGTGGGACTGGGATCATTGAATATACACGGGACGTTCCATTGGACTCCCCATGGGACGTCTGAGCCGCCTTTACCGCATGTTTGGGTTATTATATAAGATCGAGTATAGGAATCGGGAATTGGTTTTGGCCGGCGTGTGGTTCCCGCGTTATGAAAGGAGAAGTCGCGAAAAATGCCCCAAAACACTACTTTTGGACCCTAAACCGTGACCCCAACCCTACCCACACGAACGTTTTCTCGGAAAAGACAATGCGTTTTGGTTTTTTGGATAATTGTGGTCGACCACTCTACTACTGCCTGTAGAGTAATATTCTAAAATATTCCCCGATTTCTGTACTTTATCCGAGATAAAAATCCAGACATACGGTAAACGCTACTGGGATGTCTCACGGGAATCCAAGTAATCCCAGCAGTAAACATTTACTGATATATGACGCGTGCTACGATAGAGGTACCTTTTTTTTTGAGCTAAAATAGTTTCCAAACGACGGAGGAGCTCCTTAACCCTTTTACTACCCCAACAAATATCCTACACTATTTCCAAGTAATTTTGTCCCCAGAAACCGTTTCCGGCTCTGAAGGGGTTATATATTAACCCAAAATCGTCGGGATTCCATTCTTGTTTTTTTGCAAATTTTTTCGCAGTGTACCTCTAGACCATGGGATGATTCATCCTGCTAAGCTCACAGCATTTCCCAAGAAATGGGGAACCTTATAAAAAAATGGAACAACACCCCTATCATATAGTTCAAGGGGCATGGAACCATACGAACTGGAAGTGTCATTATTATAAAAGAAAAAAAAAAACGTCAGCTAGAGGTGAGATCGAGGATTTCGTTGAATCTCAACTTTGCAAGCTAGCTGCGTGGGATACTTTATTTTACGCAGTTTGCAACGTCGAGTTGTTTCGACGAAATCCTCGATCTCAGGCCATTTCTTACACAGTCCTTTTTCTCAGTCGAAAAGGGCCCTTTTCGACTGAAGCCCAAATCGGCTTTCT
>JAYJME010000922.1:0-12535 GCA_036873775.1 Costaria costata | reverse complement strand
ACTCGAGGGGGGCAGTGGGCTCCTAACCCGGTCTACTTGACGAGGGTTGCGATTCTTCCGCTAATTGGCGGGTGCGTTGGCCGGTTGATCTGGCCGGAGGCGGTGGAGTCACCACTCGCTCGTTGGCGGACAGTGTCGGTCTTTCCTGTTCCCCTTAAGCTGTAGGAGCGTGCACATGGGGTAGCATGTGTTGAGACAAAATAGGGCCTGAGACCCAATAGACGACCTCGAAGAAGGTCTCGGGTGGATGCTATCAAAGGGTTTCTTGCATGCAGACCTGTTGGGCAAGGTGGTCGAGGTGGCTTATCTTGTCGACTCTTCTTTGATATGAAAACCAGTAGAGCGCCGACCGTTATGAAGTGGAAACGCCGAATCGAACGCGAACAAGCACATCGGGTTTGGGTGTCGGCCTTCCCGCACCTCAAACCGATCGTCACCGCATGATCGGTTGGACGAGGGGGGCGACACCCTCGTCAAAACGTGATGCGACGCGCAGGCGCAGCAGTCTTTCGGCTGCGAGACTCAGGGAAGCGGCACTCGGCGCGTAGCCTCCTGCTCCATGACTGGGGGGCTAGGCGCTCGAAGCACGCGCTCCCGTAGCAGCAACAACGGCGAGACTCAGGGGTCCGGCACTCGAAGCGCGGGTCCCCGCTGTCTGATTGACATTGAGGCTAAGGGGAGCGGCGCTTCACCGCCGAACTGTTGCCATGAATCCTCGTCAGAGGCAGCAGAGGAACCCGTGGGCTCGTTGCAGTAGCGACAGGGATGGTATCGATTGGTCGGCCGGATATACGGCGCCACGTGCTGGGCGGCCGATCAGCAGGCAAGGAAGCAGTCGAAGCAGGCCGGCGCAGAGCGCTGAATAAACCTGAAACACGAGCATCTTGCGAAATGTATAGTGTGTTTCCCCCGGCCGAAATGGCGTCGGACACATGGGCGGTACCGTACCGCCGTCGACCTGCGTTTGGGTTACCGCCGGAGTTACGGGAGGCGCCGCAGAGTACACCGCAGGCAGGGGTGGCAGCCAAAAAATTGCTGGCAAAGGCGGTACACCACCATGGTGGCCTGGAGCAGACTTTTGGTGACCGATACCCGTGGGTGGGCTGTTGCCGTTGTTGTGTGTGTTGCTGGTCTTGGCCCTGTTGATTGCCACGCGAGTGTCCCGATCGAGGGCGGCCACCGTGATATGTTTTGCAGTTGGTCGGGCGCGAACTATTGTCCCCACGGCGATATATGGTCATGCATGCTAGACAACGTCGTTATGCCTCATTGTTGCCGTCCATTTGTCCTAGGTCAGGGTTCAAAACAGCCACCAGCGTTGATGAAAGGGTGGTTAAGCGTTCACGCACGGCAGTTGATGCACCCCTGTTTTATCGTAGGACGATGGCGCGGGCGGTCAGTGAACGTAGGCGGTTCGATAGAGGAGGGTCCTTTGTTTGCATTGCGTTGGAGATAAGGAGTACCTCAGATCAATGGTGATCGTCTGTGGCCAGCAGTTGGAGGACGTGTCAAACCATGTTTCGTTGGGGTCGGGGGTTGCGTTGGTGACATTCGTCACGACAGGATTAGAGCGCGATGCCGTTTGGCCCACAAGGGACTGGGAAGGCGCACGGCCCTGGCCACGCCCATTACCGGAGTGCCTGGGCCGCCACGGGTCTGATGGCCGCCCACCCATCGACGAAGCAGACAAAGAATGTATTGTTGCGCCCTTGACAGCAGTCGTCTTGATATTTGCAACGCTCTTGAAGTCCAGCGACATGGTGTACACCGTACCGAACGGCCTCGATTCCGTAGCCAAACGACCAGGGAACAGCGTAGCCATCAGACTAGGGTACTGCTCGTCAAGCGATATCCGAACCACCACCAACACTATTTCCACCCTGGTGCCAGAAAGCCCTCGCTCGTTGTCGCTTTCGGCACTACCAGGCAAATTCCCGATTGAAATCGCAAAAGGGGGTGCCATTAGACACGCCAAATCATGCAACATCGCGTAGCCAGCCCCCGTGTATGCGCGTCCAAAATGGCCGGTCAGCAAGCGCAGCAGGAGAGTGAAGGCGTCCGGTCCTGTGGCGCCAGCCGCCAAGGCTTGCTCGACCTGTGCTAAACCATCATACACCAACGTAGTGAGGGTGAAGGTAATAGGTTTCACAGGCGTGATCGCGCGCGGTTGGACGTTTTCGTGAGGTGTCACTCCCTCCCTGGGACCCAGGTAGGGAAGCTCTAGCCCTTGGGGACGGGGTCGTTGTAACGCGTGAGAACATTAGACGGGAGGATTTGACCGAGAGAGTGAGTTGTTGTGAGGTGTCCATCAGGTCTTCGGAGGAAGAACACGGCAACATGGAAACGCAGTCGATGTTCGTGATGTGCAAGGCGTTGTCCTGCGTCGCACAGCAGGGATGTGTGCGGCATCAGGAGCGTCGACGGTGTCCTCTACCGCGGCCGTGCCAGTGTGGCAACGTTGGAGGAAACAGGCTATGCGCGATCACCGGTCACATTGATACGGCTACGAAGATCTACTGACGAAGCTACTTCGACCAAAGAGGGGACTACTGGCCTCTGTCCGCACACGACAGTGACCTCAGCCTCCGTTCCTTGCTCTTCTCAAGAGCTGGAGCCGTCGACTCCGGGAGCGCCTTGCGAGGAGTGGTGCGCGCGCCCGCCGAAGTCGACACTCGAAGAATGGCCTTGCCTTCCCTGCCGCGGCTCCCTCTACCTGCGTTCCCGTTGCGGTTTCCACAACCTCTCTCTCCTGAGTAACATCCACCCCCGGGTCCGCCGGTGAGAACCTTCGCTACTGCTGCCGCCGCCCCCCGAGTGACCTCCCCTATGTATGGTCATGGTGAAAGCCACATCTCCTGCCTCGCTGGCTGTCGGAGCGCGACAAGCCACGCTCGTTGTCGGCCTCGTATTCCTTCGGCATGGGCAGTACACGGCCAACGAGGGACTCAGATTATGGTATTCACGCGCCGGGGGTCTTGTAGCCGCCCCTCTTTACCAGATCCCACGCATCGTGGACCGAGAGGTGCGATCGCCGAAGCTCGGACAGAAGGGCGGGCCCGCTGTCTACCACGTCCTGCGCATGAGTGTCCGTAAACGCTCGAACCCTGTCCGTCATGCAAGCAACACTGCCTGTAAAGAAGACGCGTCGCCGGACCGTCGGCCCCACCCGTTACTGTCGCCGCGATGCGGGGGGACGGAGCCGTACTGAACCGGCAGGAAGTGAGCCCAAAGGGGCGACCATAGTTAAGGCTGTGTTGAGGGTGGGGCGTGCCAACAGTGCCGAGACCGCGGCGGTCGATGTCGACTCCCGGCGGATCGCCTGTTGCGCCGAGATCGTCGTGGCTATTGCTGGCGCCGCTATGGGCCCCGACGACCGAGGTGCCTGAGCGAGTGCCGCGCCGGCGCTGAATAGGTTAGTCAAGCACGTCCCGGTTTGCGGAGTCAAACTCCGTTCTTCCTAGGCGCGAGCAGTCGAGGAGAGGGCTTTCGTGACCAGACGTTCCATGACCTGACGCCTGGCCAACCTGACACAGGCGGCCACCGCCTGCTGTTTCCATTTGCGGCGGCCAGATGTGTCGATAGAGGTAGCTTCAAGAGCTAACGCCCGGTCAAGTTCCTGCTGGGCCTTCATGACGACTCAACCATGGCTAGCGGAGAATTCAGTTGAGACGACAGCGGCATTGGAGGACATATATTATCAATGGTTCGACGTGCCATACTCCCGCGTTCCCTGCGCTGGCGACGGGCCCGTCGGCATCTGACATGGTGCTGCGGTCGAGTGGAGCAGGCCAAGGGGTAGGAGCCAAGTGCATCGGGTGGGGCCGTGGGCGGGAGGTTGAATGTGGTACGTCAGGAGCTCGTCGGGGTGGAAACACGGAACCAGAGGCAACGCCAGCAGCTATCGATGTGTCTCAACGCTGTAAGGCAGTGTGAGAGGCATGGCGCGCTAACCTCCGGGAGACTACGAACAGAAGGCTCGCGAGTACGATCCGGATCACGCCGCATGGGGGACGAAACGCTGTCTGGTGGATCTCACGTCTCGCTACCCTAGTCCCCCACACCTACAGCAAGTGTTTTATTCGAAACAGCAGGTCCCATATAATAACTACTATGTGCTTCCCCGTTCACTAAAAGCAAAGCATTACAGAAGGTGGTGTCAATACGAACGTCGCAGAACTCCGGATAGGGGGGGGGGGGGGTGGTACTCGTCGGCCTGCCGATATATCATCAACGCCCTTGTGCAGGAGACGTGGGCTGACCGAGCGCCCAAAGGGCTGCAACGCGCAGCTGGGGTAGCGGAGGCCGGAACGGACTCGTGAAGTGTAGTACCATCGTGAAATTCAGGGCAGTAACTGCTTATTATGATTGTGATCGGATACTAGCTGGATGGCTTTTGGATATACTTGGGAGTTCCAATGGCATGTTGGCTTTATGGTAGTGGGAAATCCATTGCGGGAAACCCCGTCAGCAGGATTTCAAGCGGTATTTTGCCGCATTTTCTTGTCTCATGACAGCATACTTCTCTACTCGACAACAGACAATAATATATACCGATACGTGTTTTATGATGATATCTACCTGCACCTGAGCGCGTCAGCAGTGTCGCATCTTGTAAGTCTCGTCAATGCTTCAGAGACAATCGGACTCGCTAGTGTCTGTTCAGTCGTGATTATTTTAGGAAGCTAGGGCTAAGCTTGCAGACCTCCCCGGGGGGCAAAGAGCTGATTCTCGATTTCGTCGATGTCGGGTGGAATCGATGTAAGAGCTGGAATGAAAAGTTATGCTGGTCGGCAGGAGCAGATTACGGAGGTGAAGAAGGACGTGGAAAGGATGGCAGTCGTGCAAATGGAGCGAACGCCGGGAGAACAAGGAAGGACTGCTTCGGCGCCGTAACAGGGGTCGATGACTCCCGCAGGCAGGTACACCCCAATCTTGATGCATGCCCGCCCACCTAGATTTGATGGAGTCAGAGGCTCGTGGCCCTTATGGCGGGAAAAAAATCTCTTGTACGCAGCAAACAAGGGTTTCCGTGATGCCTTGAGAAAAACGACGAGATCTGTAATGGTCGGAGGTTGCGACCTCACGAAGGAGGAGTCGATGTTGGAGCACTCAGAGATGCAGATTGCGCTGCTAGAGAGGCGTGGTCAATGCTGGTAGAAGCATTTGATTCAAATCCCCAGGATGCTGCAGACCAAGTCACCTAGCCTTGCACGGCAAGCCATGGGTGAGTTTTTATGCCTAAGCCTATTTTGGAGAGGCACAGCGTAATGCAGGAGTTCGATGCGGTAAGGATGGTCGAGAGTGACTACCCTTTAGAGTACTTGGGTAGGATAGACAAGGCGATTCAGAAACTTGCCATGTTTGGGGGGAAGGGAGATGACGATGAAGTGAATGTCCAGACGTTGTCCAGATCCTATCAGCATCATACCATGTTGAGAAGGCAATCCTCCTATCCCGTACCGATCTTACACGCACTGGTATCGACGAGTTGGTATGAAATGCATATACCACGGGAAAGAAGGGTGTAGATGAAGGAAAACGGCAGAAGGGAAGGGTAGATCCGCATGTGCTGTACCTGGTACGTCGCTGGCGTACAACCTGTTAACGCCGGAGGCGGAGGTGGGGGACAGCATGGTAGGGGAAGGTCCAAAGGGGGAAAGCAGCAGCAGCAGCAATATATGTCCCCTGGTGGTAGTAGTAGCGGTAGAGCTGGCCCACAGTACCGTTTTAATCCACAGCATGGACAGTGGCGTTGAAACGACACGGGACTAGCACCGTTTGGTAACGGTGGAAATGAACCGCCGATGGGGTATGTATCAACCGAACCCCCACCCAGGTGCATATCCGCAGGGACGGCCGCAGCCGGCAGACTGGGGCCCGAGAGGTCCTCAATCGAGCCCCCGCGTGTGCTACAGGTTTCAAAAAGGTTGTCATTGTGCTGCACACTGCTGCCCCACGCGCGCATGCACACGTCGCACCGAATATCCAGCCTGCCCCCATGTCTGACGTATTCGGTTTCAACCACGCCGGCTACGCTGCCCCAACGGGCCCTACAGCATTCTATGGCGGGGACTGGCAGGCTGGAGCAGCCTATGAGCCCTATGGCTCTGGTGGTCACGCTCCGCCTGGCCATGATCCACCGTATGTCCCTCCCCCGGCTGGTTATCATGGTTTATCGGACCCAACACACAGCAGTAGCTACAAACCCCGCCAACTCACGAACATCACGTCCTCACAGCTCGGTCTGCGTCATCAAGTCAAAACGCCTGTAATGCCGCATATGGCCGTGATGTTTCTGGGGTTGCTATAGTAGACGAGTGGGTTGCTGACTCCAGTGTTTCTTCTCGTGCTAATAGGGACCTCACTGGGATGGCAGAATGCAGCCCCCCCCTGGTCGGTGAAAACCCGACGTGCTCCGTCCCGGCATAGTAGGAATGCGAGGGTCTATGGTCATACGACTACGGCCGTGCATGATATGAGTACACCCCCTCTCTGCAGAAACATTATATACGTACCGGGGTACATATCTAAGCCACGTTTGCAACTCCTTGTTCATCGGAGTGAAACACCACTCACCGCCAATCACAAACAAACTCAGCCACCTCGAACAAAGCGACTGAACCACCCAGCAACCGCCCAGTAGCACAGAATCAGCACGACATGTTAGGCCCTACAGAGCTGGCGTTGTGTGGCAGCACGTCCGGGTGATATTCAACAGAGCTTACGTTTCAAGATTAAGATCCCAAAAAATGACGAATTCGATGTGGTCCACACATTTTAATGAACGAACAATATATATATATATATATGCTATTCCAAGGCGTTATGACCTGGACTCTTCGCAAGGTCTTGCGAAGTAGAGGCTTACTCAGGTGTTGTGACCTAGAGTCTTACCAAGGCCTTGCGGCCGAGTGTGTTACCAAGGCCTTTCGACCTAGAGCCTCGTGTACCCCACGTCCCCGTTGGGGTAGGGTTAGAGATAGGGTTAGTTTTGGTTGGGTGTTACGATTTTCGAGGTGGTCCGCTTAATGTTATGCACCAGACACGTGGCTGATTTGTTCGCTCACAAGACTGGTTCGGCAACGACCTTGTAAAGGAATTTTGTTCACCCGGGTGGTGCAACTGCCGTGGTGTCAGGAATACATTAACCTGCGAATGGTAATCAGCCGCTGTGATGAGCTAGACAGGTGTACCGTGCGCATTTGCATCGTGTTTGAGTGCATCGTACGCACCAAGGCCCGTCCGTACCACCGTCGGCATGGCTCCCAACTGCCAAGCGTATGTCCATAGCCGCCGTTCAATACTACGTAGAACTCACCACGGTGGCTATACACCGACTTTCCAGACCCGGCTAAATTTGCTTTTCAGCGCCGTGTTTTTTTGCTGTAGCGTTTGCGATGTGCTCAAGAGAATGCTTGGACTAAAGTCCTACCCAGCATGTGTACGGTAGAATTTGGCACGTATGACGATACGGCTACGGCATTTAAGGAATGACCGGTTGATTGTCTTTCTGACGCGGGGCTCCGCAATCGAGGAAGTGCCCAAAACCGTTGGATCCCAAGTTTTGTTTTTAGAATATCGGCAATATACTTAGGCCGCGGGATTGTTGGGACAGTTAAGCGTGCTGTGTTTATTTAGACCCGTCTTTTGGTGATGATGGGAAGCTCCGTACCTAGGCCACGGGACTGTTAGGAGAGTTAAGCGTGCCGTGCTTACCAAAACCAGCTTTTCGGTGAGGTGGAAAGCTCCTTCAGGGAGGAGCATCGTAAACATTTAGGTGCAGACGCACCGTAGCATGAGTCCTTTGTCGAATAGAATGGCAGGTTCGTGAAATCATGTTCATCGCTTGAGCTGAGACGGTGAGGCGGGAAACAGTTTTTGCGCGGCGGGCCTTGATTCCTTTTATACTCGCGGGAATTAACCGACAAGGGCGAAACTGCCATCCTTGTGTCACTCGAGAGAAGTTCCAACAAAAAGCAAATTAATACACTGTTGGGGCTGTCAGCCAATCAAATACCAAGTTTGTTTTTCCTCGAGTGAACTTGCGCGTTTGTTTGGTCAATGGTGCGGGAAACATCCTGACTAGGTAGTACCGCCAGTCAAGCCAATTGGGGCGACACCTGGCCCACCTTCTACAACTCGAGATGCCATGACTTTCCGCGCTATATGCTTTGCACATCACCTCTGAACGACAAAGCAACGCTTTCGCTTTCAATGCAGGCCTTGCGGAACTTGTGGTGTGTTCCGGACAAGTAACGTTGAGAAGCCGCCGGTATGTACCTTTGTACGTGCGATGGTGCTGCTGTTATCTGCCCGTTAGCCTGGATTACTGCTATCACCCAGCCATAGAGATGGAGGTTTCGTACAGAACCGAGAATACTATTTCCCAACCTGCCGCAGCACTGCGCCCGCTTACGGACGGCAAGCGATTATTTGGTGCCTTGGTCAGAGCTGTAACGGCTCCAAGCACGATGTCGATATCTCAACTTACTCCGTCATACACCGAAACACTTTGTAATCTCTTATGTCAAACAATCTCACAAGTGGATATCTAGTCCACACGGTAACGATTTCAGCTGCGCTGCGTCCACACATCTTACGCTCAACGACCACGACAGGAGCAACCCAGTTTGTTCGCCTTACATCGCTTTTCTCTAGGTTTCGTAGTAGCGTTCGATCCGGGTTCTTGTCGCCGATGCTACGTGCGTGGTAGACGGGGGGGGGGAGTACAAAACATGTGGATGAGGGCATGACTTGAAACATGTATTATGTGGCCTACGCGCTAACTGCACACCCTGGTTCGCGAAGCAGTATCATTCAATTATCCTCACGATCCGTGGCCAGGGCGAGCACAGGACCTACGCAGAACCGGTTCGACGATGTGCCCACATCAACGTTTTGTCGCTTGCTCTCTTCTGTTTCGAGCAGGTAATGAACGTAGGCTTGCGGCTTCACGGTCGCCCTCGACCAAGCATCAGAAGGAAAGTGGTATGCCAGCACGATGTACCTACAGCTGGCTTCATTTGATTTGTGCGTTGCATGCCGAGATGTTTGCACGTTGCGCGTTACCGTGGAGAAAAATATGCCCCTCAGCCTCTGGAACGACGGTGACTCCTTGGGTGATTCTCTCGACGACTCAGAGTGGCGAAAGTTGCCTCCCCTCCGAGCGGCAGGCGTAGCGTGGAATATGCATGCCGGTCTGTTCGTACCGGCATTGTGGCAGTCGGGGCTTCTCAGGATGGTGCAATGGGTGCAAATAAGAGGTTTGGTTTGGCCATACCTTGCCACAAACCCTGCTTTTATTCCGCGGGTGGGGGATTTGCCTCTGCCCCTGACGCGGCTGCCACATTCGCCTACTATCGTTTTTGAGGCAATGCTGACTTTTCTTGCCCGAGAGGAAAACAGGTTTAAGACCTTCCGGAGGCTGGAACCCGGATCTTGGCCGCCTGAACTTCGGCAGTTGTCACTTGGTTGCGTATGGAACGATACGGATATGGACTGGGAGGGGTTGCCGAGTTCCCTAGAACGGTTAACTCTCGGGGGTAGTTGCGAGCAGTCGATCGAGGCGGCTACCTGGCCGGTGTCGCTGAAGCGACTGACGTTGGGAGGCATGTTCAACCAGCGGATCACCGACAAAGCTGTATGGCCCTGTTCATTGCTGCAACTGACCTTCGGGGATTTGTTCGATCAGCCTATCACCGATGTGGTATGGCCTGCTTCTTTGAGGCAACTGACCTTCGGGGATCACTTCAATCAACTAATCAACAACATCGCTTGGCCCGCTTCTTTGCTGCAGCTTATCTTCGGATATAGCTTCAACCGGCCGGTCAACGGTGTCGTGTGGCCCGAGTCTTTGCTGAAATTGGCCTTCGGGTTTGACTTCAATCAACCGATCGCCGATGTGGTGTGGCCCCCTTATTTGCATCAGTTGACCTTCCAGGGAAGCTTCAACCAACCGATCACCGACGGTGTGTGGCCAGCATCTCTAACCCGGCTGGAGTTTTGGGGGCGTTTTGATCAACCGATCAACAATGTTTCGTGGCCAAGCGCTCTGCGATCGCTTACGCTCGGGAAGTGTTTTGTCAGCCTATGGAGGAAGTGGTGTGGCCGATATCCTTGCGGTGGCTAGGGTTAGAATACGGCTTCAACAACCCAACGGACGGTGTGATATTCCCTTCTTGGTTGGAGGTTTCGTATGGTCATGGGTACTCGCGACCTGGCGATGGGATCAAGTGGCCTCCGGGCAAAGGCATGTTCGATAACCCCTAGAACGACTTAGTTTCATTCGTTTAACTGACATAGTTGATGTTGGGCGATGAATTCAACAGGGAGGCTGGTGCAGACGTCTTACGTTTCAAGACAGAAGCTAAGACCGGGGCATTTCACCCATTAGTCGGTAGGTGATTGCGCACTAATTGCCGGCTACGTAGCGACAGCTGTCGTTTGTGTTGCCGTGCTACGCCTGTGTTCTGCGCGGGGTCCGGGGAAAGCTCAAAGCGCCCGTTGTTGGTGTTGAACGCACGCCGTCTGGTTTGCACCTGCGTGTCTCGCGCTGGATCTCGCGGGCCTCGTTTTTTCTAGGTGCCGCTCTTTGCGTTCCTTCACCGGACACTTGACGGCATCGCACTAGGAAGCATGAATTTCGTGGACGCAGATAAGTATGAAACGCCATGTTTTTTTGACCATGTAGTGTCAAGGTCGAAAGGCTACATACTTGGCCAATTCCGTGTGCCCACAGTTTGGCCGCTCGTTCGTATGAACTGAGACGAACAGGAAGGAACCCACTCAATAGGGACACAGAGGCAGCTGATGTCAGAGACGCCTTAGGGGTGTAGTGTTCGCTTCAGACAACGTCGGCGACCTTGCGAAGGTTCTGCAGAGGCGCGGAGAGCGATTGGTGTAGCAACGTCAGTGCGCGCTGCGCGTACATGCTTTTTGGGCGATTCGTAAATGTGTACAGAGTAAAATTTAGTGATGGTGGTGGTGGATGAATAAGCAACCCAGGAGAGCAGTGCTCAAGCAAGAGATGGGTAGTAGCGTTTAACTCATTCTGTGGTTCGGGTACGCACAACTAACAATTATTCGGCGGCAGCGGTGTTGAGCGTATCGCAAACTTTGGGCTACGTCGCCATGTTAAATTAAACATTGCCCAAAATTGTTTACTGACGGTTTGCAACGGGTTCACCTCAAATATTTTCTCTCGAAGAAAATGTAGCGTAGTTGTGTTGTATGACCACCTTGTTCAAGATGGCGGGAAAAATTGTGTGAAACAAACGGTTCGTTTCTTGATTATTGGACCAATCACTGGAGGATAAGTTTGTGCCAAGAACAACATACTCCGGTGCACAGGGGGCACCTATTTGGTGCATCTGTCTCAAATGATCATAAGAAAATACACGTGCTGCTGTATACCCCAGCGCGCTACCACGTACGTGTAGGTATTACAGTAGCCTGTATTTGATCTCGTATAATTTCGCATCGGAGTCACACCACGCAGAAGCCGACCGAAAGTATAGGTAGTAGGCACATCTTGAAAACTGGCGCAAACCCTAGAGCATACCAGTAGAGTGCCAGTTGTGATCAATTGACGGAGATAAACAATGAATATGAAGGCTTAACAGGAGTGTCGAGGCTTCTTCTACCCCAAACATCAACCCAGCAGAGTTCCCAGGCCATGAAATTAGCCTGTATTCTCGACGGATTCGAAATCGGGGAACCCCCAAGCGCAAGTAGTGCAAGGGCCACCAGGGAAGCCAGGACACAAGCTCCGAGGGCCCCCAACACGCCTTAGACCGCCGTTGGGCCCTGAAGTAAATCAGGGCAGTGAATCATTCCAGTCTTGCATTATGTTGCAGGTCTAAACACACTTGGTCATCAGCATCGACATCACGACTTCCCCCAGGACTTCCATGCCTGTATCGATGTCGCTGTTCCCGGTTTGGCGCTTTTGAGTTGTGTCACAATATCCCAACAGCGATAGCCTTCAGGGATAGCGCCGACAAAGTGAATCGGCCGCGTATATCGTGGCGGCGCTTCGCCGAGGACGCGTGCCTTCCTTGGGCTCGTTGGAATGCCCAAGCGGTGTTTCTGGGAGTCTGTGCGATATCGAAGTCTTAGGCCCCAAGGTGTAATTCCTCCCTTGGACCCAAACTGGTCTGGTCCACGAAAGTCAATATTTCTTCTACATGGTTTCTTCCTCGATATGATGGGCCCGACAACACGATACCCAAATCCCCATCCCCGCCCGTTTCCAAATACAAATCAAAATCGCACAGAAGATGGCCTGGTTACACGACAGTTTCCTGTTTATTGGTTATCTTTCGAATTGCATGTCAATATCGTTTTTCTGGGTATTGGGAGAGAGAAATCCCCCTAAGCCAGATACACCCCTCGCAGCCACCTGCGAGCTCCTGCGTACCTCGCCCATACTACATAACGTCTCTCTCTCCCTGCTATAATACCAGCCGGGTTCCTAACTACTACCGTCTACAGTTGTCTCGGATTACCAAGCATCCGAATGGTACCATACCATTCG
>JAYJME010000921.1:0-18791 GCA_036873775.1 Costaria costata | reverse complement strand
AATTCCCTGGCAAAGCTGTCCAAAGTGCCGCAGTCAACGCTGCATCAATTTTCAAAACAAAATCACAAATCGATCAACTTTGAACATATCGAGCGGCTTGCCTACGTTTTTGGTACCGATCCGATGCGGCTCTTTGAGCCGCCAGATACGCCGATCATGTCGCACTCTCTTGAAGAGATTTTCCATGTTGCGGAAAACCTGCCAGAATCCATGCGAGCGACCATTTTGGCAACTGGAAAAGAACTTTTAAAAATTCAAGCTTACAAGGATGACAAATGAAACAATTTGCGTTGATGACCACATTGGCCCTTTGCGCAGCGCTTGGCGCTTGTGCATCCGGCGGCACTCAGGTTTCGCAAGAGGCTGCGACGCAATTTGTTGAAGGAAAGACCACCGAAACAGAAATTGTTGCCAAGCTCGGCAAGCCGACATCAGTGGCTATTTCAAACGGCGCAAGATCAATTGGGTATGCCGGGGCGCAATACAACATCAAAGCCGCCTCATTCATTCCTATCGTCGGCCTGTTTGCCGGCGGCGCAGATGTGCAAGTCACTTCAGTTGTGTATGAAATCGACAAATCAGGCGTTTTGCAGAAAATTCAGTACATCACTCAAAGCACCAGCGCTCAAAACGGCTTGTTGCCAGCAGAGCAAAAGAGTAGCACCCCAACAGCAATCAAATAAAAAGTCATCATATTTGCAATAATAATTACTATTCTGTATCACTTTTTATTAGAAAACTAATTGCATTTTTTAATCAGAATACTAATAATCGAGTCACTTTCAGGAGTGACTCATGCAAACCCCATCCCCGGCCAATTCTGGCCAATCCCCCACAGGCGCTGTGCCTGCTTCAGTGACGCTGCTTGTGCGCGGCATCGAGATCCGCGCCTGGTGCGCTGATATTGAGAACCTCAAAGGCCGCGTCATAAATCTTTGCGCTGGCGCACAAAAGAATCACGCAGGCTTCATCTGGCGAATCCGCAAGTATGTGGCGCACGCGTTTTTTCGCGCTGGCGATCTGTGCCACCCCAGCCACAATGGTTGTGCCCTCAGGGTAGTTGATGCGGTGGTGACGAGCGCATCGCTCAATGACAGCCTGACCGACCGGAGACACCATCACGTCGGCCAAGTGTGGCCCCTGTATTTTGCCTTCGGCAAGGCCCACTACCAGCCGCTTGTCTTGCACGAGCGTGTCAAGCGCGACTACGACGGCAGAGAGATCCATGCCGGGCACGGCTTCGGGTGGCAAAAAGCTGCTCTGAATGAGAAGGGGGTTTGACATGACGACTCCTTTTTCAGCCAATGTAGCAGATGAGTCGCTTGCTCAGCCCTGCCAACCTCATCAATCCCCCAAGCCCTTCGTCATAGGTGCAGGTCTGCGCGGCGTGTGCCAGCGCGTCTGGACGCACCCGAGCAGCCCAACGCGCACCATGCGCGTGAGCGCTGAGTTTGAAGAAGGCCAGCAGGCCTACGCAGACGGCATTGACGGCTACGCCGCTAAGCCTTACCCCGAGCTCACCCAGCCCATGACGGATTGGTTCGCTGGCTGGCTCGATGCGCGCAACGCTGACCGCGAAGAGGTGGCCGCATGATCGCCACACCTAATCTGCGCTACGCTATTCTTTCAATAGCACTATGCGCAATATCCCCATGGGCCAGCGCCCAATCCGAGCCGCAAACGCGCCCCGCATGGCTCCCCGATGCCATCGGCCTGCACATCGCCAGCGCTCACAGCAATTCAGGCTCCAAAGCGCCCGGCAGCCTAGGCTGGAACAACCGCAACCTAGGCGCATTCGCCGACTGGCATCTTGGCAGCAGCTCGGTTTTCAGCCACCAGCTGCATCACAGTCTCATCGCTGGCGGGTTTAACAATTCCCTTGGCGAGAAAAGCCTTTATGCAGGCCTAGACACCACCAGCCAGCCCATTCACACCCCCGCAGGCCGCTTTAATCTTTCTTTGAGCACCGCGCTGCTCACCGGCTATGACCGCGCCGTGCGCATTCACATTGGCGGCGCCACCATTCCCGATGGCTTGCGCGTCAAGATCCGCTGCACCGACGCGCTCGGATGCCAGCAATGGCTCACCAAGCCCATCATCTTGCCGGCCATCGCGCCAGGCATTGACTGGCAGCCGCCCATCAAGCCTGCGCCCACATTGCGCCTGAGCTATTTGCACGACGCAGGTCAAGGCTCCAAAGCCCTTCATCTTTCAGCCCGCTGGAGCCTGTAAGCCATGAGCCCAGCCAACGCCCTCATCAACTACATCCTCGCGCCAATTGCCTTGGTCGGCCTGTTTGCCTTAGGCGCAGCCATCGATGCCCAGCCCGACGCCCGCGAAGAGACCGCCAACGCCCTCGCGTTGCAAGACGCGCAGGCCGCAGCAGCGCAAGAGCAGCGCAAGCAGCTCGCCGCCTATCAGCTCTGCAAACAAGACCACGGCCCGAATGTCGCGGCGGCTTGGAATTTTGAAGGCGTGCTCGTGTGCCAGCCCAAGCGTGGGCCAGAGCGCGTGATGACTGCGCAGAGCGCTATGAAATGAGTAGCAGCATGAAAGCCCTCAAATACATCGCCGTCTGGATCGCCTTCGTGCTCTACCACACCAACACCGCCGCAGCTCACCAATGCGCCAAATGCAGCGCAGATTACCCCATGGCCATGCTCGACAAAAGCGAGCGCCGAATTTTTGCCGCGCTGGTTTGCTTTGTTTTGGCCAGCGTCATCGCTCTGGCCGCACTTTCATTTTTATAAGCCATGAAAACCCCCAAAAAATCTTACACCCCCGAGCAGCTCGATCGCCTTAACGCCGGCCTGCCCAGCTCCGTGCGCCACAGCGAAGGCTACCAGCGCACCGTGCACACCTACAGCAGCGCCACTGCCGCCCCGCGCCGCACGCAGGCCGAGGTAAGAGCCCGCCAAAGCGCCGACCCGCGCTTTACCCAGCTCAAGATCAACAACGCCACCACCGCGGGCACCTACCAAGGCCACGAGCTGCGCCGCCAATGCGTGCGCCCTGGCGCTTATGCCGCCATCGATGCGCCCAGCCTGCGCAACGGCCAGCGCGTCGCGCCACAAACGCCGTTTTGCTCGCCCTGAGCCAAGCAGCCAAAGCCACCGCCATGCACCTCATCCTAGACCTTGGCCAGCTCTGCGCAGCCAAAATGCGCGGGCAAGATTCGCCCGCCTTTATTGTGCGCAACATCAAAACCAACAAGGATGAAGCCCGCATCAGCTGCGTGGCGGTGGCGGCCAATGGCATCAAGCGCGGCGTGGTCATCTGCATGGAACCGCTGGTGTTGTGTAGCTATCAGGCCGTGCACGGCAGCGTTAAAAGCGGCGATCCGCTGCACATACTGCCCACCGATTTTGATATCGAGATCGAGCGCCGCTCATTCGGCAGCGACAAAGCCTATTTTGTGATCACCACCGACACCCTCAGCCGTGCCCCCTTGGCGCACCAAGCCGCCAAGCAGGCGGCAAACACAGAAAGCGAGCAGGCAGCATGAGCGCGCCCATCATCCAAACCATCCCCCTAGACGCGCTGCGCGATTGGCTTTTGAAGCACGCAAAAGCCGAGCGCCAAAACGGCGAGATCGCCTTCGCCAATCACACAATGAACCTGCGTGACGCCATCACCCGCGCTGCAAAAAAACAACCAGATCAACAGCCGGACGTTATGTTTACTGCGCAGAGTGATATGAAATAAGGAGCAAGATCATGATTGAAATCAAAGCCAGCATGCGCCCATGGCTCGATGCCATCCAGCTTTACATCCTCGACAAAAGCGGCGGCAAGTTAATGTCCGCCAGAAACATTATGATGGAAACGATAGAGGAAGGCCAAATCATCAGCCCAAGCCTAGAAATCACGCAAACCGCCGCGCAAGCTCTCATTGATCAGCTTTGGAATTGCGGACTGCGCCCCACGGAAGGCAGCGGCAGCGCCGGAAGCCTAGCCGCCACCGAGCGCCGCCTGCGAGATATTCAATCCATCAGCATGGCCCTACTTCGCAAAAACGGCGCCGACTTAGGCAAGTAAACCATGAGCGCACCCAACCCCTGCCAAATCGAAGCCTGCCACGGCCAGCCCATTTGCGTTGAATGCAGCAAGCTCAACTACTGCCCCGCCAACATCCAGCGCCAGCAAATCGAAGCCCTTGAAGTCGTGCAAGCTGACCTGCCCAACGGCACCCGCATGCACACCGTGGGCCGCATCATCGTCCTCACACTTGCCGGAGCCGAGCTGCGCCCAGGCGTGCCCGATGGCCCGGCTGATCAAGACATCGACGCCGCCATCGGCCACCTGAGGGCGATGAAGACCACGCTGGCCAAAACACGCGCAGTTGCGCACCAGTAACCCCCCCCCCCAGAAAGCCCGCCATGAACCAAAGCATCGACCTTTCCCCCCAAGACGCCGCCCTGATCGCTGGCAGCTTAGCCAACGATCAAGCCCGCATCGAGCGGCTGATTGCCAAGCTCAGCGCCCCCGGCGCAAAGGCCGCGCCCAGCAGCCAAGCCCATTGGCCCGACCAAGACCCCCACACCGTCGATCTCATCCCCGCCCCCGGCCAGCCTTGGCTCAGCCAGGGTGGCATTTATGCCGGAACGCTGCCCGCCCTCGATGGTCAAGGCATCGAGCATTTAATTTTTGGCGATTTTTTAAAAGGCGAGTTTGTGTGGGGCGAATATGGCAAAGACATCCCGGGCGCCTCCAGCCGCACAGACGGCAAAGCCAACACCCGCGCCATGCTTGCAGCGCAAAGCCCGGCCGCCATCGCCGTCAACGGTTACAGCCAAGCAGCGGAGTTCGACTGGCACATCCCTTCGCAACAGGAAGCCCATCTCATTGCCGCTACCTGCTTTGAGCAAATGGACCAAGCCGTGATCTGGACAAGCTCGCAGGGCAGCGCCAACACCGCGTGGTATCAGAGCTTCGGCAACGGCTACAGCAGCTGGGACATCAAGCTCAGCAGCTTGCGTGTTCGCCCCGTCCGCAGATTATTTCTTTAAGCCTTTAAACCTTTAACCCTCAGAGCGCCCGCCATGTCTCACCCTGAGCACCTACCCATCTACAAACTTTGCTATCAGCTATTGGCCTTGTCCAGCCAGGCTTACAAGCAAATGCCTCGTGATTTCAAGCCCACCTTGGGCCGCCAGATCATGGCAGATTGCACGCAGATGGCGGTGCTGGTGAGCCGTGCAAATGCGTGCACACAGGCTGCGCGAGCAGCCCACATCACGCAGCTTCTGGAGCTGCTCAGCGCCACGCAAATGCTCTTGCGCCTGTGCCACGATTTGCGCATGCTATCGCATGGCATTTGGGCTCAGGCCATTCAGATCATGGATGGCATTGGCAAGCAAGCCGGCGGCTGGCGCAGGCAAATGCGCCGGCGCACCCTGCGCACTGGCCTGCAGCGCATCAGCAGCATGCCAGCGAGCCAAACCTACAGCGCTGGCAATAGCTACCTAGGCCTAGCAGGCCAAGCCAGCCACTCCCACACCGACCAAGCCCGCGTTGCCAAAGCGCTGATGCAGCGCGGGCATGCAGTCAGCGGGAATTTACAGAAAGTCTATCGCGCATGACCCACCCCCGCCGCCCCTACCAACCGCGCCACACCTACAGCACCCTCGATCTCATGCTGGCCAGCCCGCAGCCCATGAGCAGCCTGCAGCGCATGGCCTATATCGCAGGCTTTAAAAGAGCCCTGCATGCCATCCAGTTTGAGCCCATCAGCACGCCCGAGCAATGGCGCATCATGGCCGATGCCGTCAACTTAGTGGAGACCTTCTGCGCCCATCCGTGGCCAGATCCGCAAGCGCCCCGCGAGCTCATCGATATTGCCGACGAAGCCGGTGCGCTGCAGGCCGCTGCGCAATCCATGCGCGAGGCCGCCCGGCTGCACAAGCTGCAAGGCGGCAGCATCCGCATCAGCGCCGATGGCCGCGAAGCCCTCGCCGGCCTGGTCGAGCTGCTCGACACCATCCTACAAACCATCAGCCACCGCTCGGCGCTGCAATGCCACAACGAATGCGAGCGAGCGATTCGCAAGCAACGCGCCGAGCGAAGCGCTGAGATTACGACACTTTAATACTGGAGCAAAAACGTGAGAATCAAAATTCAAATAAAGCCGCGTTGGACGTGCTGCGATGCCTGCCGCAGCGAGCACAGAAACAAAGCAGCGGCACTGGCGCATTGGCTGTGGCTTCGCGCCACGCTTACGATCGAATTGAGGCGGGCACGACGGCCCGCACGAAAGGATGGGCATGAGTGCAAAAGCTGATGGGCCGTTGGGCCGCGCCTCGAATGAGGGGTTAGGCGCTGGTTCCGAAGCGCGATGCTGGTGGCCCAGCGGGCATTTCTGGAGCCAGCCCGACCGCTGGAAACTGGTGGAGTGCCTTTGGTGCGCCAAGCGCGTGCCAGAGGCGCAGGGGCGAAACCATGAAACATAGGCCGTGGTGGCGCTACGCTCTGCGAAGCCTGATTGACCTGGCTGCGCTGTACTGCGCCTGGGCAATTCAGTTTGCGGCATCCGGCAGCTACGCGGCGGCCACCATCACGGCCGTGGCTGTTGGGCTGTATGGCTTGTGGTGTTTCCACGATGGAAGCGCCTAACGCCCGAGGTAAGCCGCAGCCGTAGGCTGTCGGCTTGAGCGAAGTGTTAGGCCCCAACGCAAAACTGTAGGAGAGTGAGCATGGACATAGTTGCGAAGTTGCGCGATGGCGCTGCCCAGGCTGGGCACTACGGCGCATGGAGCGGCGGCGTGCTGCTGGAGCAGGCGGCAGACGAGATTGAGGCGTTGCGCAGAGAACAGGCGCAAAACACCAAGATAAGCGAGGCCATGCGCGAGGCGCTGGAAGTGACGCGCGGGAACATTGCCAGCCTAGCGGCGGCAGGGCGCTGCACCACCTACGAAGATTGGTCGCGCGGCATTGACCAAGCGTTGGTGTATGCCGACTTTGCTGGCACGCAGCCGAAGGCGGCGGCTGCCCCGCTGCGCGCGGTGGCCCAAGTGGTTGCGCTGGAGCCAGAAGGACCGGACGGCCACGGCGTGAACTGGCTGGCCGGCAAGCGGCCGAAGCCGGGAGACTTGCTCTATGGCGGCGATGCTGTTGCACGCGCGCTGGCCGCGAAGAACGAAGCCGAGACGAACGCGCTGAAGGCCGCGCAGGAAGCCGACGAGCTGCGGGCCAAGTTGAGCGCCACCCTTGATGCGCTGGCCGACGAGGTGGAAACCTCAAACACCCTGCGGCTGCAGGTTGAGGCACTTGGCGCGGCGGCATCGACCGCGTTCGTGCCGCTGCGAGCGCATGGGGTGCTAGATGCTGACGACAACCTTGACTGTTGGGACACGCCGCCATTTGAGCTGGCGCGCCGCCACGTCGAGGCGCTGAACGCGAAAGACCCGGCTGCTATGTGGCGCGTGGCGCAACTGTATGTCTTGGGGCCTAACGCCGTTGCTCAGCGGGAGCCGTAGGCGATCCGATGGAGCAACCTGTTAGACAGCGAACCAAACAACGGAGGATTGAAATGGAACGAGAAGTGAAGATGGCCGCGAAGCTGTACGAAATGCGCGATACAGCAAAGCGATTGCTCGGAGAAAAGTACGCGGGCCACATGGCTATGAATGGGAAGATTTTGCGGGACACCGCCACAAGAGACAAGACAACGCCTATGGCGGTTGCGATTACTGTTTGCAAGAAACCCGGCATCACAGCGATGGAAACCATTTTCATTATGTCGGCTGCTGTTGAGCTTGCAGAGCCGTCTAACGCAATATATACCGCAAAACCTGCAATATAACGTCGCCGCTTAACCCATCAAACCACAAAACCCCCACGCCAAATATAAACCAGGCGCTACGATAAAAATAGCGCCAAACCCCGCAAGTAAAAACCCATGCTCACCGTCTCCGCCGCCGCCAAATCAGTAGGCATCTCCGATGCCCTGATCTACGCCGCCTGCGCAAACGGCGAGATCGAGCACTATCGCTTTGGCGTGGGCGCAAATAGAGGCACAATCCGAATTTCCCCCCAAGCCCTTGAAGCCTATCTGCAAAGCCGCCGCGTCGCATCATGTCCATCACGTTCAACCGCGCCCGAGCCCGTTGGCAGTTTCAATTTGAGCGCAGCCAAGGTGGGCAGCGAAAGCGCACTAGCCGCCTTCTTCCGGCGGGCTGGAGCAAATCCCAAGCCCAAGAATTTGACCGCATCGAAACCGCGCGGCTCCACGCGCTTGTCTCTGGTCTCAGTAAGCCAGAGCCGCTGATTGAGCAAGCCGTGCTATTATTTTTGCAGCAACACGCCCCCACGCTGAAAAACCAGCGCGACCTCACCGCAGCGCTCGCGCTCTTGCATCCCGCCTACGCAGGCCAGCCGATGAGCCGCCTGCCCGAAATCGCCCGCAGCTATGCCGCCGAGCAGGCTCACCAGCTGAGCCCAGGCACCATCCGCAATCGCCTCGCTTATCTGCGCGCAGCCTGCCGCTGGGCATGGAAAGCCCACCAGCTTTGTGAGCACGACCCAGCCGAGCGCATGGTGCTCCCCCGCGCCCCAAAGGGCAGGCAAGTCTATTTGAGCCGCGAGCAGATGCTGCAAGCCGCCAGAGCCGCCAAAAACGAGCGCCACGGCCATGATGGCATGCGCCGCGCCCGCGCTGCCATGCGCATCGCGTTTTACTCGGGCATGCGTCTTTCAGAGGTGCTGCAGGCTAGAGTGGTGCGAACGCCCGCTGGCCAAGAATTCGAGCTGCGCGACACCAAAAACGGCCAAGAGCGCCGCGTGCCCGTTCACCCAAGAATTGCCCACATCCCGAACAATCCCGAACTCTGGCCAATCGGCCTGCACAAGTCCACCGCCAGCCACTATATCAAGCGCGCGCTCACGGCTGCAGGCCTAGGCCACGCCAGGCTGCACGATCTGCGCCACAGCACAGCCAGCGAGATGATCAACGCAGGCGTGGATCTGCACACGGTCGGCGGCGTGCTCGGTCACAAAAGCCTAGCCAGCACCCAGCGCTACGCCCACCTCGCCACCGGCACCCTGCGCAACGCACTAGCCACCGTTGGCAAAAAATCCCGAACAGGCCCACAAGCAAAAGCAGCATGAAAGCGCAAAACGCTACAAATAAAATAGCAAAAAGCCCTTGCAACACGTGGGCTGCAAGGGCTTTGATTCTTGGTGGGACCTGCGGGGGTCGAACCCACGACAAACGGATTAAAAGAACTACGTGCGCACCTTGCGCAGCGCTCTCTCATTGGAGAGCATGGATCGCAAGCAGCTCAAAACCCCCTTGTTTTTGCCCTCCAATGGCAAAAAATCCCGAACAGAAATTATCAATTCAGTCATCCGGAATTTCCGGATGACTGCACCTCACAAAACAAAAAAAGCCCTGATCATCTTCCCGGCAACGGGAAAACGATCAGGGCGAGGGTCTGGCCAGGCACAACAAAAAACCCGGCCAGCGCTTGGAGACTTCAGCTCATGGCGGCGCTTGGCAAACGCCGCGCACGTAATCCTGCAGGCCGATCAGCTTGGCTTCAATTCGGTCAGCTTCTTTTGCCAATTCAACAAGATTTGCCGCACAGTGTCCGAGTAGCTGCCGCTCGGCTCCGGTGCCATCAGCTCGGCCGGTGGTGCTGGCGGCTTCGGTGGCTGCAAGATCACGGGCGGCGAGCTGGTTGCGCAGCCCGTCAAGCTCAGAGCCAGCAGCAGCGGCAGTAGATGCGTTTTTGCGTTTGAGGGCTTCATGGCGTTCTCCAACTTGTTGCACGGCATCCTGCAGCCGCTCTTGGGTTTTGATGGCCGCGAGCGCGGCTTGCGTGGCTGCGGCGGCATACTCTTGGCGCACGCTGTTTGCGCCCGCCTTGTATGAATCATGGCGCAGCTTCCAAAGCCCGCCCGCTATCAATGCGATAGCAATGAACACAGCGACGATTTTGACTTGAATGCTAAACATCATGCACGCTCCTGCGCTGCAAATTCAATCGCGCCGGCTAGCGCGTGGGCGAGCAGATCAATGCTGGCTTGGTAGGCGGCCAGATCGCTTGGGTTGCTTAGGAAAAACGCCTCAACGATCAAGCCACCAGCGCTCACAAAGCCGAGCTTGCCGCGATGCGTGGCGCTTTGGTCGATCCAGCCCTTCTCGCCGCGCAGGCGCAGGCCTAGGCAGGCGGCAATGGCGTTGGCAATGTGTTGCGCTCGATACTTGTCCGTAGGCAGCGCCACCACTTCCACACCGGTGGCTTGCGGGTTGTCGGATGCATTGGTGTGCAGCTCCACAGCCAGGGCGCTGCCGTCGATCAGCGCGATCGCATCGCGCAATGGCAGGTTGTAAGCGCCAGAGCCATCGGTGCGCACCTCATGGCCAAGCAGGCGCAGCTGCTCTGCCACGCGGTTGCGCAGGTCTTCCATCAGATCGGCTTCGCGGTGCTCGCCACGGCATGCGCCGGGATCGGCATCGGAGTGGCCTGCAGTGAGGGTGATGATCATGCTTGTTTCTCCATGATCTTTGGTGGCTTGCCGCCGGGCCAGCTGGGGCGGGTGAGCCAAATGTTGAGGCACATGCCCACGATGGCAAAGCCTTTGAAATCGCTCGGCGGCTTGCCCTCTGCGAGCAGCGCGATCAACACGGCAGCCGCCGATGCGGCGTAGCAGATGTAGCAGAGCGCCCAGGCAAATTTGTGTTGCTTGCCCGCCTGCAGCGCGTTGACTCTGCAAATGCTGGCCGCCAAGAGCGCCAGGCATAGCAGCGCCATGAGCGCCAGCGCCACGATGCGAAGCGACGCGGGCAAATCAAAATACATCGATTCGATCATTTTTCACCCCCAGTCTTTGCAATGCGGCTGGCAATGGCAGCGATGGCCGTGAACACGAGTTGCTGCGCGCCTGCGCCGCCGACCAAACTGAAAATGATGAGCAGCGGGCGATTTGCAGCGCCGAGCATAGCAATAGCAAAATGCCCAAACGCTGCGCCCACGAGCGTGGAGAGCGCAACATAAGCGATGGCGCGCCCGCGCGTCATGCTGGCCGCTGCGCTCATGGCCAGAAGCGCGCCAACAAGCGCCCATAGCAGCGCGTAATATTCCACGCCGAGCAGCGCGAGCGTGATGCCGGAGAGGCTGGCAGCAAGGCCAGCGGCTGCGGCTGAGGTGGTGGGCTCGGTCATTGTGATCTTTCAGCAATGATTGTTTTTTGGATCAAATACGTCTAGCAAGTGATTGCAGATAGCGTGCGAGAGTTTTGCGCGGTAGCCTCTGCCGTGAGTGATGTATCGCTTCAATCTGTCAGTGACTAGCCACTCCTGAGGCAAGTCTAAAAACACAAATGGAGCGATAACTAGGTTAGCCACAACGTCAACTAAATAGCCAATGGCTAGGAATGGGGCGGCTAGGCAGTACGTTAGCTTTGTCAGTCGCTTGTCTAGGTGAGCGCGATAAAGCCCCATAACAAGCACGTACAGACCCCAGAAAATCCAGAGGTAAATGAAGGGGGTTAGAACGTAGATCATTTTTAACAAACAACCGACACGCAGATTAAATCCACGTCTTCCACCACACCCCCCACGTTCCCGCCTGAATTTGCCACGGTGGTGACAATGTTGACCGAGCTAGAACTTGTTGAAACGACTCGTATAAAAACATTACCACTTCTTGACGCAACAACACAGGGGTTTGAAGAGGGAAGAGAAGTGGTGAAATTTATTGTGTAGTCACCTGTCCCGTTATCTGTAATGCTCGCCACATTTCCACTAGCCCGGATTGAAACAGTCCCCGTCCCGTTAAAATTAACCCACGCTCGACAACCGTAAATCGGCGCAGCGCCCGCTGCCGTCACTTGAGCAGCGTGGACGTGATCTTCCCTTGAGTAGGGGTTTGCAGTACCTGGACTGGCCGTGCCGCCCGGAAGTGGAGTCGCATTTGATGGCCGAGCGGAGTAAAGAATCACCTCCACAATGTTGGCAGAAAGCGCTCGAATCACGACAGATTCGCCAGGAGTGGTGTTTATTGCAGCGCCGCGCCAAGTAACTATATTTGCAGTGTTGTTGAGGGACAGAGATCCGTCAAAAACAATACGAACAGTCCTGCCCTGAGCTATCAAGAATGTGTTTATTCCGATGGTGCCCGTGATCTTTACGTCATCCGTATCTGGAGCCAGCGTTGTTAAATCAACAGTTGACGCACTAGCAACATCAACGCGGTTTGCTTGCGGCGGCACACCAAGCGTGGCGCGGCCTGATGCAGGATTGGCCGCAGTGAAAAGGCTTGAGCCGGTAGCGCCAGCGCCGAGCGTGGTGCGGGCGGCTGCTGCATCCGCATCATCGAGCACGGTGCGCATGAAGGTGCTCACATGGTTGCGGATCTCGTTAAATTTATCCGCCCAGCTTTTAATTTCAGCGCGGGGCGGGGTGTCGCTACCGGCGTCCATGGCGGTGGTGACGACGTCTGAGGTAGGCCAAGTCATGATTTAAATTCCTTCAACATCAAAATCTACAAATGCCGGGTCGGTGAGCGTGCCTGCGAGCTTGAATTGCACGCGCGGGCCGGTGAGGGTGTTGTCGATGCGCTGCCAGCTCCAAGTGCCTGCGCTGCTGTCTTGAATCACCACGCCGATGCGCTTGATGACTGAATAGTTGTTTTGCAAGGGGATGCGGATGTCGCCCGTGCCGATGCGGTTGCCGCCGGTGTATGCGCTGATCACTTGATCATTGATGTATTCGCGCTTGACGTCGGCTGTCACCGTGTAGCTGAATTCGCGCAGGGCGGGCACGGGCTCGCCGCCTGTGGCTGTGAGCGTGACGCGCACTTGGATCCATTTGTTGGTGAAGGGCGCGCTAATGCTGCCCCAGGCGCTCCACGAGCTGCCGTTTGCGCTGGTGCGCAGCTCGATGACGGCTGTGCCTGATGCGGCGATGGTGGCGTCTACTTGGCCGGCCAGCACTGTGCCCAGATCACGCGCCGCGCCGGTATAAGAGCACGGACTGGCTGGCGACATATTCCAGCCGGTCCAGGCGTCCCAAGTTGTTAGCGCGTCCCATGTGCCGCTGTCTGTGGCCTCCAAAATGGTGGTGCTGGGCGTGTCGTATAGCTCGACCATGCTGCCCAGCGTGCCGGGCCAGCTTTCAACATGCTCAAAGTATTCGTCGAACACGCGGCCGGTGCGGCGCTTGGGCAAATCAATGTTGACGTAGCGTGCGCTACTCAGAGCGCCCCAGCGGTCGCGGCTGCGGCAGGCGAAGCGGTAGCTGCCCTCGATGGGCTGATTGGTTTCGGCTGGGCTGTTGGTGTAAAACGTGGGATCGTCTTGCAGCTTGAGCATGGCGGCCCAATTGGTGGCGGCCAAATCGGTGGTGTAGCGGATCTCGCCGCCCTGCCAATCGGGGGGCGGCAGGCCGGTGTATGAGAAATTAAATTGCCGGGTGCCGTCGGGCTGGGCCAGCACAGTGAATACATCAAATGGGCGCGGGGGCAGCAGCAGCTGCGCACCCGTGACAGCATAGGTGTACTCCACCGCATCCGCCAGGCTCTGCTCACCGCCGCCATAAACGTTGAAGCTGGTGAACTTAAAGCGCAGGGTTTGGCCGATCATTTCATCGGTGAGCGGGCCGCTTTTGGCGATGGCTTGATCGACGCGCACGAAGGCTGCGCCGCTGGAATGCGCCTGCACGGTATTCTGATAAGCGCCGCGCACCAAGCCGCTGAGCGTGTAGGCATTGGGCGCGGTGAGGCTTGCGCCTTGATGCGCAAAGTATTCACCGCCATCGATGCCCGCTGCCCAGCACAGCGTAGACAGCGCGGCGGCATCTTGGCTGCTGCCGGCCAGCATTTGCCCGCCTTGGCCAACGAGCTGAACGGCTGCGTTGCCGGAGGTAGCCATGCTGGCGGTAAGCGTGCCGTAGCGGCTGCCGCCATACAAGCGCCCCATGTCTTTGTAGTTCAAGCCATCTAGGCTCACCCACACCCTGCAGCCGCCCCAATCGGCACCTGAGCCGGTGACGGCGGCATACACCTCCAGGCCTGTGCTGGTGAGCTCGGTGGGCGCTTCAAAGATCGCGGGGGCCAGCACGTTGCCGGGCGCGGCGTTGTAATCATGCCCAAAGCCTGCGCCGCCTTGGCTGCCATACAGGGGCGCGCTGGCGCTGCCAATGGCCGCATCTTCGGCGGTGTAGGTGTATTGCATGTGGCCGGCTTCGTTGCGCTCTAGGATGCGCACGGGGGCGCGATCCAAGGCGCTGTCGGCATCGGTGAGCGTGGCCAGATCCATCAGGCCCATCAGGGCGCGGCTGAAGGGCACTTTGAAGGTGTAGCGATTCCACACCGTCATCTCGCGCTGCAAGAGCTGCTGAGCCACGCCTTGCGCGACAGCGGGATCGTGGATCTCGTGCATGCGCTGCACATCTTTCGGGCGCTCGCCAAACAGCTCGATGTGGGCGGCATCGCTGGCCGTCATGATTTCAATGGCATAGCCGTTGGCGCGGTTGGTCCATTCGATCTTGATGATGTTGAAGGCGTCTTCATTGACGCGCGGCTCTACCTCCACCGGCTCCAAGATATCGCCGCCCTCGCCGTGCACCAGATCAAACACGGGCGTGGTGACGGGCGTGAAGCTGCCATAGCTGCTGCTGATGGCTTCATCGGCGCGGGGAATCAGATCGAGCAAGCCGCCTTGCCATGTCCACTCGGCGTTGCAGATCTGCGCCAGGCCTTCCATCCATTCACGCGCAGGCTTTTGCTCGCTCATGGCCACGCTGAGCCAAAGCTGGCGGGCGCGGGTGTAGTTCACGAGCTGCGTCATGGGCGCAAGGCGGCCTTCGCGCCAGCCGATGGAGCTGGTGTCGTACACCAAGAAATCTTTCAAGATGCGATCGGGCCAGCAATCGGGCACCGTGCTGCTCACGCTATGGCCGCTGATCACTTCAAAGCTGTGGTTTTCAATTTCGGCCTGGTTGGTGAGCGGGTAGGCCTCGGCATACACATAGGCCAGGCCGCTGTAGGCCAGCGACTGCGTGGGCGCATAGCTGGCCAGCCAGCTCCATGCGGCCTGCCCGATGCGGCCGGGGGCCAAAGACAAGCCCAGCTCATCGAGCGCGCTTTGCCAGCTGGCGCCATAGCTCACGGCATAGCTGAGGGTCACTTGCGTGCCAACAGGCACGAGCGCCGTGTCAATGGTGTATTGGCCTGCACCGTTGTGGGTGTAGTGCAGGCCTTGTGTCAGTGTGGTCATGGTAGATACGTGTCGTAGCTGGGCGCTTGGTATTGATCGACTGACACATTGCCCGCAAAGCTGCCGCCGGTAAGCGGCACATTGATCACGCCGCCGATCGGCACGGTGGCGGTGTGGCTGAGGGTTTCGCTGCGGCCAGCGATGGCTTGGCCTTCGTAGCGGCGCTTGTCTTTCCAAGCGCTGGCAATGCCCAAAATGGGGCCGCTGGCCAGAGCCAACACGGCAGCGGCTTTGTATTAGTATCTGGTATCGACCTGCGTGATACCGCCGCCGCCTTTGCCGCCTTGGCTGGTGGTGGTGGTGATGGGGATGGCTTGGAAATTGCCAAACCACACGAGATTGCCGGTGATGCGCGTTTGGCCGCGCACCCAGGGCACGGTCAGGCCATACATGCTCGTTTGCACGCGCAGATTTCCCAGCTTGGGCTCTTCCGTGGAGATGGTGGATTTTTTGCCGCCCATATCAATCCTTCACCACGCGATACCACTTGCAGGCGCGGCCTGCGAGTGGCTGCTCATGGATGCTGCCAAGCGTGACGCAGCCTGCGTCTTTCAAGGCATGGATGATCTGGCCATCGCTGGCATGGCTCACCAAAATGGCGGCATGGCTATAAGCGCGGCCAAACTTCCACAAGCCCACATCGCCTGGGCGGGGCGCTCCGGTTTCGATAGCGCCTGCGGCTGCGATCCAAGCCTGATACAGCTCTTCACCGCGATGCAAATGCCATTGCGGGCTGTAAGGCCTCGGATCAAAGCTCTCAGGCAGCAAGCCGCATGCGGCATACACGCGCACCAAGATCATGGCGCAGTCCACCCCCGCGCCTTTGACATCAGCGCAATGATGGTAGGGCGTGCGAAGCCAGCTTTGCGCTTCTTGCACAATCTGCTCTCGAATCGATAGCATGATCAAGTCACCGTTTCAGGCTGGGGAATGAAGGGCTCGCCCCGGAAATGCAGGCGGTTGGAGAATTTGCTGGTGCAGGCATCGAGCGTGCGGGCGCATCCGGGCACGGCTTTGAAGGCATCGCTCACGGCCAGCGCTCGCGGCCAGGGCAGCGCAAACTTGAACACGCCGCTGGCAAAGCTCTTCACAGTGCGCTTGATGCCTGCATTGGCTCCGCTGGTGCACTGCACCACGCCTTGATCAAAATAACCCGCAGCCTGCGCCAAGGCGCTGGTGAACTGCATGCGCGCCGCATCGCCGCCTGCCACGGCTGTGATGCTGCCCGAGACTTCCCATGCGCTGCGCAGCAAGCGGCAATTGGCATCAAACACTTGGTTTTTGCACTGGGCTTGATAAACATTGCGCGGGAAAGGCGTGGAGAGCAAATTCAGCTCGGAGAGCACATCCGCTTTGATCACGCCGCCTGCGGTGGATTTAATCGCCAGCGTGCCCGCAAATTCCACCCAGCGGCCTTGGTAGGCGCTGGCATCGTCATACACGATGCGCTCCAGCTGCAACGTTGCCCCGCGCAGCAAGCCTGCTTGGGCGGCTGTGAGCAGGCTCACGGCGCCAAACATCACGGGCTGCTCAAAGGCCACGGGGCGCAGCTCAAGGCTCATGTTGTCGGCGCTCAGGCCCACGGTTTGCTTGATGTTGCCACGGCTGATGATGGGGCCTCGAGCAAAGAGGCGGCCATCGGGCGCGGGGATCTGCAAATCTGCATCGGCATCGGTGAAGCGCAGGGTTTGCCCGGTGGTGCTGATGAGCGTGAAGGCATCGAAGATCTGGGCGCTGCGGGCGCTGGCCAGCCAAGCGGCCAGGCCCACGGGATCGGTGGCGATCATGCTTTCCAGCTTTCAAATTCAACCGATTTGCTGGCCCAAAATTGCCGCAAGAATTCTTCAAAACTCAAGGTGTCATTGGCAAACACGCAGCGCCAATACAGGCTGCCCTGCCAATCCAGCGTGGCGCTGGCGGCTGGGGCGCTGGTGAAGGTGATGAAGCCGAAATCATCGAGCGTGTAAGCGCCGGTGGGTGTGGCATTGATGCGCACGCTGGTGATGGCGTTGTGGCGGCCAATGGGCTCCACGATGCCGCCTAAGCTGCGCACGAGCTGCCAGCGGGTGCGGCTGCCATCGCCCACGCCAAAGGCTTGCGGCGTGGCGCTATCATTTTGCAAGCGATCATCGCGGTCATCAAACAGCCAGCTTTCGCCGCGCCCTTTGTGGCGCTTGAAGAAGGCGAGCAAGGTGGCGTAGTCGGATTGGCTCAGGTAATCGTAGGTGAGCTTGAATTTGTGTGTGGGATACAAGGCACGCCCCAGCCGCCAAGAGCGGCCGCTGCTGCTGGTTTGCACATCGGTGCGATACATGGGCGACTTCACGCGCGGCCAGGCCTGCCCGGCCAGCACGGGATAGACTTCATTGCTCATGGCGGAGGGGTTTAGTTGAAGCCGCGCTTGGCGGCGTGGCGATTGCCGGCGCTTAAAGCAGCGGGGTTGTCTTTCAAGAACTGCTCAAAGCTGCGCGAATCCATGGCATAGACGTTGTAGGTATCACCACCACCACCGCCACCGCCGCCCGCCATGCTGCGGATCACGTCGGCTTGCTCTTTAGGAAGCACCATTTCTTGCTCGTGCAGCTGAGTCAGTGGGTTGAGGCCGGCAGGCACATCAAAGCCCATGGATGCGCTGGGCACTTTGGCCGATAAACCGCCCACCGCAGCCATGATGCTGGCCATGGATGCCAAGGCCAGGAAGGGGCCGATGATGGGGATGCCCGCTTGCGAGCTGGCAGCGCCTGAGCCGGCTTTAGCTGCATCTGCGCCAATGCCTGCTAAGGTAAGCAGGCGCTCTTTGGCAAAGGCCACCACACGCGCTTGCAAGGGCTTGAGGATGGTTTCTTGAATGATGGCCATGCCGATATCGCGCACCGCCGCTTTCAGCGCCTTGCCTACATTCTTCCAACTGGTGAGCAGGCTTTCAGCCACGCGGCTGAGGCTCGCGCCAATGCTGGCGCTGATGGCATTGATGGGCCCCATTTGCTCAGCGGCTTGCTGGCGCGCCACCTCGCGGCTTTGCTCGGCAAAGCGGCGGCGAATTTCAGCCTTTTGCATCTCCAACTGCTCCAAGAGCACGAGATTGTTTTCGGGATCGAGCTTGGCGATTTCAATTTTTTGCGAGATGAATTCCATCTCGGCTTGCAGCCGCATGGCATGAAAGGCGGCGAGGCGCTCCAGGTATTGAGCCTGCGTGAGGGTGCCTTGCTCTCTGTCAAACTGAGCGCGGGCTTGCAGCTCGGCAATATAGTCAAGCGTTTCGGCCTTCCAATCTTCAGCGCGAAGCTGCGTGATTTCTTTTTGCTCCTTGGCGCTTTGGCGCAGGGTGTCGATTTCTAGCTTGGCAATTTTGGAGGCGATCTTTTCGCGGTCTTTGTTGCCCACCTCATAGGTATCTAGCAGCTCTTTCCAATAGGCCAGCTCTTGCTCTTTGCTATAGCTGCGCAGCGCATTCTGGCGCTCGTAGAAGAGCTTGGTGTATTCAAGCGCCTGCTCATAGGTCTGCATGACAGAGGTGTCTTTATCGACTTCAGCTTTCGCTGCTTTTTTTTCGTCGTCTTCTCGTTGGTCCTA
>JAYJME010000920.1:0-18791 GCA_036873775.1 Costaria costata | reverse complement strand
CACTTGGTGCACCCAGGACTCGAACCCCCAAAATCGCCGTTAGTAGTCTTACGAGGTTAACCACTACACCACAGGGGTGCAGCCATGTAGCGCAAACAATACAACACATACTTTCTTTTACAATAATACACACATATGCGACTGCTGTACCAAGTCCTTCGTAGGCGTATTCGATACGTATATTATAAATTTACTACGTTAAGAATTTACGAAGCATGCAACGGCAGTGGCGGGGGTATCTAAGTTTGCCAAGTTTCTATAGCATGTATAGTATGATATGTAAATATTAAGGAGGAGCTTTCCACTTGGTATGCTCCCCCGACCCATGCTACGATAGAGGTGCACCGCTCTTTTTCTGCGGCTCTTCACTTCAGGAGCTCCCCATCACACCCGAAAACCGTTTTTTAAGAGTAAACTGGAAGAGCAGCCCGATGAGCAAACCCATGGACTAAGCATTAAATAAAATTATACTGCTAAACAAGATTGACATTCGGACGATTTTGGGTTAAGGAGACCCAATTTTGGGTTAAGGAGACCCGTTATCCAGAAACAAAAAAGCCAAAAGTGCAACCTCTATCGTAGCACGCGTCCCCCCCTCCCCCCCTGATGTGCATTTTCTGTATTCCTGTGGGTCATCCCATGGGTCGTCCGACGGGACGTCTCGTGGGTATGTTATGTTCCCATGGGACAACTCATGGGGCGCCTCATAGACACCAAACTCCCATGGGGCGTATCATGAGATGAACCCTGAACAATCCCATGATATGACCCATGGGACGACTTATGGGATGTCCCATGGGACAACCTATGAGATGTCCCATGGGAGCACGGGTTGACCAATGCGTTAGTCCCGTCGGATGTTCCATAGAACGTCCCGTGGAACTACCCATGGGACCACCCATGAGGAGTATTTCATCCAATGGAACATCCCATAGGTCCGAATAGGCCCCATGCGTCGTCCCATGGGATCACCTACGGGAAGAGTTTCGGCCTATGGGACGACGCTTGGGACGACCCACGAGTTGGTATACGTCCCATGAGAGATGTTTCATCCTACGGCACAATCCATGGGACGAACCATCGCGACCATTGGAAGTGTTTCATCCTATGGAACGACCCATGGGACGACTTATTTGAAGTGTTTCACTCTATTGGACGACCCACGGGACGACCCTTGGGAAGGGTCTCAGCCTATGGGACGACCCAAGAGGGGGCCCATGGGAAGTGATTCATCCTATGGGACGACCTATTGGACGACCCATAAGCTGAAACATGGGGTTGGTATAGGCTTCTGATGGGTCGTCTATGTGGAAAACATTTCATCCTACGGGACGATCTATGGACCGGCCATGGGAAGTGGTTCGTCCTATGTGACGACTCATGGGACAACCCATGTGATGTGGTTCGTGCCATGGGGCGACCCATCGGTTCTCCTGTGGGACGGGTTTCTTCCCATGGATTGACCCATGGAACGCCCAACGATTAGCATGTCATCACATGGACCCACCCATGAATAGGACGCAATCCCATGGGGGTCGACCTACAGGATGATATGCTTCCCGTGGCTCGCTCCATGGGTCTACCCATGGGAGGACGTGGTACCCATGAGTCGTCCCATGAGTCGATCCATGGGGTGACATGCTTCCCTTGGGGCCTGTCTAAACGACGAAATTTATCTGAAATAGTTTCTGAAATAAAAAACGAAGAGCACAGCTAAAGAGCATTTGAGCCTCATCGGTCAAATAGAAGAAACTAGCAGTAGAGATCCCAAAAACCCTGTTTTCGCTTTTTGTTTTTGTTTAAGGCCAGACCTATTAAACTTTAAATTTGATCTGAAATGGGGAAATATGATATGATTATGGGATGCCCATGGCAGAGAGTCACATAGGATGACCGGTTTGCAAGCGCACTGTGGGTGGGGTAGCGCGTGGGGGTGTTGCAGAGCTTGTCCGCCAACAAAGCCAGCATACATGAGTAGTAGGGTATGACCAAGCAGTGCCTATGAAATGAAATCAGGGGGTGAGGAGGTGGCTGTGGCGATATATGTTGCGATGAGAGTGCCACAGAGCGGCCCAATGACTGCCGACAAACGGCGACGACCAAAACACAATTTCCAGGGCCTCCACGAGGGAGCGGATTCGATCACGAGCACCGCCTGCTCTTAGGCGTGCCTCGTGTGTGCACGTTGGGTGTGCACAGCTGCGTCGTCGGGTGTATTCGCCGCGAGTCGGTATACTGTGGCGGTTGAAGTATTCCGTGATTCAAAAAGAAGTTGCACCTCGAGGTTTTGCGAAAATTTTCGGTTTTTCTTTCCGACAGTGATGGCTGTCGTTTGGACTCGAACTGCATGTATTAAATTAAAAAGCAATGTTATTTTTGTCGTTTCAAAAAATAGGTTCAGATAAAATCTCTTCGTTTAGACAGGCCTTCAAGTCGCCCCATGGGTCGACCCATCACGATGCATGTCATCTCGTGGGTCAATCGATGGTACCCCCGTGAGAACATGAATGATGCCATGGGATAACATGGCACCCATTTGTCGACCCATGGGAGAACATGTCATCCCATTGGTCGACCCACGGAAAAAATGTCATCCCATGGATCGACCCACAGGAAGCCTGTCATCGACATACGGGAAACATTCTATTCGATCGGTCGACCCATGGTGCTCCCGTAGGACCATGGATAATCCCATGGGATGATATGGTATCCATGATTCGTCCCATGGATAATCCCATTGGGTGCAATATCCGTGGCTCGTCCTATTAAGGGTCGACCCGCGGGACGGCATACATAATGGAATGGATCGTTTCAAGGCTCTGTCTCTGTGAAGAGAGCGGGCAGAGGTGGCACCAAAGTGTCTGTAAAGATCACTTGTGAAGAAGAAGAAATGAATTGTTCGGAAAAGGCGCATTTGTGGCTATAGGAAAATAAGAGACGAGAAGAAGAGAAAGGAAAATAGGAGAGGAAGAAGACAAAGTAGGAGGAGTGATCGAGGTGGGTGTGGCCATCACCTGATCCTTACGGAACAATGCCCATGCTACGGGCAGATATGTCTTCTCAACGGTTTGTCAGACTGGCCGACAGTCCGTCAATTTTTTCTGTACTGTTCTGTGCAAAGTTCTCGAAATGTTCTATGTAACGTTCCTTGGTACTTATGATAAAAAGCTAGTTACAGCTTGAATATACAATACACCGACGGGAAGTAACAAACGTAGTTCCCCCGTATATTGTATATATCCGCGTCTAGACTAAGATTCTTACTGTAGTGTACTCAGGGTAGTCACCACGAATCAACTAGATACTAAGTGATAGTGGACTGCAGAATACATATTCCAATACGCCCCCTTCATGAGAAGCCGGTAGCCAGATGAACCTGATACTCAAAACAATAAACACAAATTGTACGCCATATTAATTTCGATGTATGAACAGCGGCAATATGGATATAACCATGATACTCAGAGAATCAAGATACAAATGGATAACCACATATTCAGACCTGTGTATGGTGCGACCACGCTAATCAAATAGTCTAAAGACGAATGGAAAAACATAATATGCAGACCTGTTATGTGAACAGCTATAATATGGATGAAGTCGTGTCACAAAATACGCTTGGTCTAGTTACCAGCGAGAAATACCCTACCAGTAGATAAGAAGCGCCAACCAGTCTGCAGGGTGTTCAACGCGCTTCGTGAATCGATACCTAGAGCTGCATGAAGCTTAAGAATATACGAAACTGCGGACGGTGGTCCAGTACAGTGAAAACCTGTACTATTCAGTTTTGTGTATGTGCGTACGTACTCGAAATAAAGCTGACGAAATTGATTCAATACAGATATCATAGTACAGCGATAGTCATATCACAAAAAGATTACTCGTGATGCTCTTTTGTTTGTCAACCAAATTATATCAATACATATAGTACAGCAATATAGTAGGAGGATAGTCGTATCACAAAATATTTTACTCGTGATGCTGTTTTGTAGATCAGCTACTGTAGTTATATCCTAGAAACGAAAGCGGAAGAAACTATCTGCTGTGTGTTTACTACGCCCCCTTGATTTGATTCTAGAAAAAATGAGAAATCGAATACATTCGACAAGGAACTGTGGACGTTGTTTACGTATGTCCAGCGCTATGATCAATCGAAGAAATTCAATAAACAAATCATACGTATTGACGTATGTTCAGCGCACTACTGAAATGTGCATGTTATCACACCCAGTTTTATGAGTCTGCATGTATGATACGTACTCCCTCAAAGAAAGACAAACAACAGAGCCAAATATACTAAAGCTAGAAAAACATGCACTAGTAGTGTAACCGTAAGTCAGTACACAGCAAAACGTGTACGACGCGCCAGTCAGTCGTATGAGCTTTTAAGAAACGCTTGTACTCATACTGTACGAATGTGGTATAGACGTATCAACGTAACAACAGATCAAAATAAAATACGTTGTAAGAAACACTATCCCCCGAAAAAGCGAAGACGAAGAAAATCCTACAAAGAACGACCTACTGGTAGTGTTACGTCAAAGGTGATGCTTTCGTCGTAAGCTGCTGTGTAGTACATAATAGAAGCGATGATCTTCGTGTCCATGCTGCTTGTAGGTATGAGGAATGGTGTACTCGTAGGTATTAGGTTGTGGAGTGCTGCTGCTGCTGTGATGGTGATGATGATCGTGTAGACCTGATAATGATGGTCGTGAATGTGTCCGACGGCTCGGCTCGTGCAGTCGAGATGCCGCTCTATTGCTGTGAGATGTCCGTATCTCATTGAGATCGATCTTACAGCTTTAATATGCGGCGCTATTGAATGTTTCACCCCCGAAAGAAGAAGGCGACGAAAACTTATCGAACTCCCAAAATCGCGCATGTGTGCTGATTGCCGATGTGCTGGTGAAAGCCAATTTCATGCACTGGTAAACGCTCGCGAAGTACTTATCTAGTCCATATTGCAGTGGAGCTGCTGACTGCCATCTCTATGGTGAAGGTGTTGGTGCTGACCTCGCTTAGCTGGCTGCTGCATGAGAAGTAGATGGCCGCATGCTCCTCGCTGATGTGGAGATCGATGCGTAAATTGAAATGATGGGACTATTTGGCGTGAAGTTTTCCGGCCTACAGGTATACTTTACCCGAGATGTAAGCCAGTGCCGCTATTCCACGCTGTTGTAGCTACTGCTGTAGTTGCTGCCCTGATAGTTGTAGTCGCGGCAGCAGAAGAACGCGATGTAGCTGTGCTAGTTGCAGCAGATGTGGCGATGAACACCAGGAGAAAGCTGCTGCTGTTGCACGTAGAAGTAGCTGTAGTCACGATACGTAGAAGTAGAACACGAACAAGCTGTAAAGTTGTTGCACTCATAGGTCGCAGGTGCTTCTGTTGTACGAGTAGTCGCTCTGATGATAGCTCATGAAACTTATGTTGTCATGGCAGTACGAGCCGGTCGCAGCTGCTTTGCAAAGGTTGAACGCCCCTTCGCATTGAGCGAAGACCCGTAGTTGCGCTTGATATTGGGAGTATTGTCTTTTAGGTCTGAACACGTACCTTACGCTTTGCAGGCGTGACAGCAGTTGCTGGACGAAAATTCTACTTTCGTACCTCCGATTGAGTCTGGCACTAGCTAGTTGCGAGCGTAAGAGCGTAAACGCAGTTGCCGGAGGTGACCGCCGTGTGTAGGCGTGAATGCCCCTTATAGGCAGGAAAGCCCGCATGGGCAGGAGGTGGTTTGCCCGATGCTACGCAGAGTAGCAACTTGTCAACGACCTCACTGCACGTTACAACTGTTTGGTCTTCTTGTCTTATTATTTAAAAAGGGACAAGGACAAATACTTCTACGTACTTTGAACTACCAGGTAGCAAGAATAAACGGTTTTAATGACGATTTCGAGTATGTTAAATAGCGTGAAACCGGACTCCATACTTGCTACACGGGCGATAACGCGACCAGTCTCCTTACCTGCTTCTCTCGTAGAGCGTGAAAGCACTCTCCTCACCTGCCTCGCGCGTAAAAGCGTGAGCAGTTTCTTATCTTTACTATCCCTGATGTACTTGACGTCGAGGTGTTGCCTCGATGTTAAGGCTGACCTTGGTTTTTGAAAATAATTCAACACTGTAGAAAGCGCGGACCGTTCTTCGAACGTCTTGGAAGAGCGTGACAAACTCAGCGGGACGCCGTTTCTTGGTGCCAATCGGCGTGTAGATCAAACGGCGAGGCTCATACCCTAATGGAATGGATCGTGTCGAGGCTTCGTCTCTATGAAGAGAGATGGCAGAGGTGGCGCCGACGTGTCTGTAATATCACTTGCGAAGAAGAAGAAAATACATCGTTTGGAAAGGCGCTTATGTGACCATGAGGAAAGAAGAGAAGAGGAGGGGAGAAGAGAAAACAGGAGCAGACAGGAAAAAACTGGAGGAGGAGTTATCGAGGAGGGCGTGGCCGTCACCTGATCCTTACGGAACAATGGCCATGCTACGGGTTGTCGCACTGGCCGAGAGTCCGTCAATGTTCCGTGTACCGTTCTATGCAACGTCCCCGTAGCGTTCTATGTAACGTTCCTTGATACTTATGGTGTTAGGTTAGTTACAACTTGAATATACAATACACCAACGGAAAGTAACAAACCTATTGTATTTATCCGCACCTAGACTAAGATCCTTATTTTAGTGTGCTTAGGGTAGTAACTACGAATCTACTAGATACTAGTGATAGTGAAGTGCAGCGTCCACACTTTGGAAGGTACGTCAGCTAAATAGTCCAACCAATCAGCCAAGAAACCCCCGCGACTACTGTTTAGTGTACGCGACGCTCTTACACACATTTCAAATAGGGTGAGTCGATTTCGCGGGGTGCAGTTGCTTGTGAGGGGCTGTTGCAATGTAGCCGTCCGCAAGTGGAGTGCAAGCGTTCAGTCGGGGATTCTCCTTTAATTTTGTTTTTGTCTAACGACTCTGTACCACGCTCCAGCAACCATAAAGTAGAGGTGTAATTCTACGTGGAGACAGCGCGTGCGGCAAGCCTGAAGAGATTGTCAATCTACCGTAGATGAGAGTCTAACATATCCAACACCCTCTCCCGGCAAAGACACGAACCAGCCGAAGGTCCAAACACAGCGTGATGAAATAGCGGCGTGTATTTAGCGGCACGGAAAACGTATGCTGGAGCAAATCCTATGGTATGGGTACCGCGGTTTTGCTCAATACTTTGTGGCAGATTGAGCTCCTCAAGTGTGTTTGAACTATCGGTTAGATGGTAGAATAATTTTACTATTACGTTTGTTTCGGGGCTAGCGCAGATAATTCCGGTCGGGTTTCGGGTACAAATTTCTTTTAAAAATCGTGTTTCGGGTGCGACAATGGTGATATACTGACGTCTTAAAGCGAGGGACCAACAAAATACTTAAACGCCTCCCCCACCGGTGAGGATTGCTCACTGATGCGTACACGTTTGCTCGTGGAGCGCGTGCTAAGCGCAAACCATCGGCATCCTAGATGCGATGGCGGTATTTAGTTGGAAGAGGCAATGGTTACATACACACCACATTATTTAGGTTTGAACGGCATGGCCGTTTGACGTGTTTATGTGTTCATACCAAATAAGGAGCTACTACTACTGTAGTTACGTTTCGAGTTTCGGCGTATAGACCGTTTGACGAAGCCAGACGAAGGACCGCGCCTCCACTTCGGTTGTTTGACGTGGTAGCTGTACGAATATTTCCGTGCCCTTTTTGCTCCGGACAGTCCGCGGCAAATAGGACTGCGCGGGGCACCGTGGGGTTCCTTGGTTGCCGGACATGGGAAGGGTATAGGCCGGCTAGCAGTGAAATTATTTCCGACGACCAAATTTTGTAGCACACAATATTTATTGTAGGCTAGCCTCGAGGAATAGATGAACACAACCTCAATATGCCGCTGCCACGCAGACACGCCCGGTCCGACGGCGTGTCAACGACAATGAAAGGCGTGTACAACGAAATATCTGGTGGGTAATCACCTGTCTACGGATGTTTCTACTATCAAACCGTCCGTTTAATGCGTATTAATATTTTTAGGGCTGCACTCCCGTGTGGGAGACAAAACAACCTGGCATTTGAGTTACATGTAGCTCTCTCGAAAGTGCAGCACTCCAAGGGTTAAGGTATATAAATACTCTTAAGCACCCCTGATCGCACAAAACAAACACTCCGCCTTAACCTACTTACTGATTTGTGTGTTTTTTCTGCCTGCCGCATACAACAAACACGCAAACCCAAAGCCCAAATGGAGTCTGAAATTAATCGACTTCAATTCCTTACGTGGCCACCTCTCGGCGAAGGAGGAAGCGCACATGGTCCGCACGCCCCTGTCTTCCAACGCTGCCGCCACTGCCCGACCTATTGCTGGCATAAGCGATTCTAGATACAAACATTCACCCCCCTCTCCGCACATCGAAATATATATTGGTACACCGGCACCCACATTTTACTACGCCAAACTAGACCCATATACACATGAAGTACTGTATACAAGGTTCTGCTTCGGGATATGGTCCGAAGTGACGTAGCTGGAAACAAGAGCAAGCCTCCCCAGCAGCCGAAATCGTGGAAGTGTATAGACCAAACCCAAACGAAATGCCCACCAGAAGCTGTACGTTTGCACGCCTACGACCCAAAACACGAGAGGGCTAACGACCAGCAAAACAATATCGACACATCTATATGCATACATATCTATATAGATAGGTGGGCGAATGCCTGCCTCCGACAGCGTTTCCCATCAGCCTGTCCGTAAACAAACATTCATGCCTTAAAACAATAACACCTGTTGTGTCTGCCTGACACGCAAGCGCCTTGCCTCAAAAATACAATTTGAGGCTTGTTGTTTTTGCCCTTTGTTACTGTTACATGCTCCGACAAATCCAAAGTCGAACGGTGTCTGATTTTGCCCCGGCCGCAGTCCCTACAGGGCAGGCAGAGTTTACCAATCGGCGAAGGACGAGAGGGTTGGACCGCTCCCGATTCCTTACCACTCGGCCGCCCGCCACGGCTCGCTCGTGTTAATCGTCATGCCGTCGGTAACGATGCCGTCGGTAACGATGCTACGGTAGGGAGAGGGCACGTTTAGGTCTTTTCCTTTCAGGCAATCCGCGCCAGCCCGAAGAGTGTCTCTACCTTATGTTTTGTAGCAGTCGTTCCGCTTTTTACGCTATTTGTGAAAACCAAAATCGCGATATGCACCACACCTTGGTTGGAATGGTGTTTTAAGCTTCGCGCAACGAAGAACTAAAGCCAACCTGTTTTTGAGAGAGGCGACAAATCACCCACTCGCTGGGGTGCCTTATGCAGTACCTGGTACACGGTAGTAAAAATGGTCTAACACACGTACGTGCAAGCCCTTTTACTGATCTAATACACGTAATATCTTTTCTCGGGAACGTATTTGGTCGACGCTCTCGATATAGAAGCAAATAAACAATATATAGTTTGTATATAAACTCAGGCTGGCTCGAGATGGTTTCGGGCCCGACCCCACGACCACGACGTTAAGCGGCCCGATATCCCCGTGGTAAATGACCTGAGATGTCGAACCAACACCCAAGGCGATACCCAGACTACGGTATTAACCATTCCCAGTCGAACCAAAATACCAGCCAACCAACCAACCAACCAACCCACGACCAAGATGTATCGTGGATCATCCGCCAATTTTAACCACCGGTAGGGAGCCCTACAAGCAGCCACCGCGCGTGATGTTTTAGGTTGGTTCCCGGCTTTTGTTGAGGAGTTCCGAAGGCAACCCTAGTCCACCATGAACTTCACCTGAGGTTTGCGACGAAACGGTGTGTGAGGGCGACAAAGAGGCAACAAATTGGGTTTGCTTAATTCGCTCATATCGACGGCTAACACAACGCTCGGCACACTCGCTTACCATACATGTTGGAATATGGAAGAGCATGGTCGCACTGTTCTGTTTCATACATTAAAATACTCGGTACATCCTACATACAGTATATGACAAGTCCACAACACGCCGCCCCCGGTCGAGTTTCCAGAAACGGTTTCACGAAACCCGGGGTAGGGGAGGGGGGGGGGGGGAAGGGGGACGAGAACGGCGGTTTCAGAAGATGTCGTGGACGAAAATTCCATAGACGAGTTCAAGTTTCCACCGATTGTTGAAACTCGTCAGAGGGGCATGGGATGTACACTGTCGTATGTTATGGTAATATATCGTCGTGGAAACGTATAGCTATACGAGTGAAATTGATGTCAATCTCAACGCAGCATGCTGACTACTCACACAAGTCTTCGAAACTTGCACGTTGTACCTTGACGTACACAGGAAACTATAACATACGAGTTGGCTGTAACTCCCGAGCGCAGCGTTTTATGCGCGATGTAGCCCCCACCAACGTTGAACCTGTATTCACGATCCGGCGGCATCAACGTCCACACGAAGAACAACCGCCAAATTATCTGGGCACATCCGGCGCGCGCTCGAATTGTGTTTTTATGCGGGCATAATAACCTGTATGCCGACGGGTGCAACGATATAAGTCGAGAGGATTCCAGTTTGTCTAAGGCTTTAAGAAATATGGATGAGTAGGCGATACATCGATATTTAAACCCTTTGATAAGTCAAACCATGTTTGATCTCCCTTCAATATCAGCCGCATGATATAGACTCCATAAATATGAGCAAGCCTCCAAGGTTGGGGCGGTTGCCTTATCTTCTGAGCCGCCTTTACCGCAAATCTGAATTATTATCTAGGATACAGTATAGAAATCGGGAAATTGGTCTTGGTCCGCATGTGGTTCCAGTGTTATGAGGAGCTCAATGTCTCACCCGAAACACTTCTTGGAAGGAAGTTTGTTCGCGCAACCCAACCAGCGTCTCAATGCGCTAGCCCTAAACCCAAACATTTACACGGGGGACGAGTAAATTTTTCGTACTAACTCCGGCAGTTGTTGACTCGAGGGGCTCAAGGGGTCACAACAATAATGAGCCAAAACCTGGTACCTCTACAGTGAGGTTGCTCATATAAGTGGATATGTTAGAACGGACAGTTTTCGATGGCAATCGTGATGCCCTCCTGGCGTGTGGTTATTTGAAGGCGGTCAACCTCCCATCTAATTATTGTCGAGAGTATCACCGCTGCACAAGAGTCCGTACAGGGCAACTGTGCTAAACAAAACAGCATCGAGCAAACGAGAAAGGCACAGACAGGCTGACGTCGCCAGAAAAAATCGAAATTCGGCAGTCTTTATACTGAAGCTGGTATAGAGAGTGGAACGAGTCCATCCTAAAAAACGAAAGGGAAAAAGACAAATGGGGTTATACCCCCGTGGGGTTCAGCCGTTTGGGGGTATAGGGAAAACACGAACCCGGCAGGTGCCCGCGTGCGCCCCAAACTGCCTCAATTTAATTATGTGACTCTGGCGACACGCCCGCAGCCCATGCCGAGCACGCACATCGTTTTTTTGTTTGTTTAGGCCACGTTATTGGGTCAAACGGGACCGCGGCGTTGGAGCGGGCAACTAGATCCCCCCATTTGACTAGGGTGATTCTCCTGCAAATCTTCTTAATTTATGGATTACCCCTATGTGACTATTAGTTTCCACCCAATTGACCAAAAACATACCCCGCTTTGACTATTTAATAGTGACACGTGCTTCGATAGAGGTTGCACGTTTTGGCTTTTTTGTTTCTGAATGACGGGGCTCCTATCCCAAAATCGTCCGAATGTCATTCTTGTTTAGCAATAGTATTGTTTCGAATGCCCCGTCCATGGGTTCGCTCACCGGGCTGCTCTTCCAGTTTACTCCAAAACTGTTTTCGGGGGTGATATGGAGCTCCTAAAGTGAAGAGCCCCAGAAACAAAACGGTGCACCTCTATCATAGCATGGGTCTAGTTATGACCACACCAAAAAATCCTATATCAACATCTCCACCTCGCCGTCCAACAGCCCGAACAGACCAAGGGCGGAACATCCACTAGTTAGCTGCGACTAGGTAGTCGTCATGGTTTTGTTCCGAAATAATCACGGCACAAAAAAAAAATAAAAAACAGAATTTTATGAGAACACTTTGGTACAACCTATGTATACACATGGAAAATATTATGTTTTTAGAAATCAAATAGAACGACACCTATACGGTGTTTTGGAGGTCGGAGGTGTGTGGGCAGGAAAACAGCTGCTGATGCCGTATCCATCGCACAGCACATACAACTTTTCGGGCTTGGGAGATGTTGGCTGGCGGATTACCTCCAACTCAAAATCGCAAGCAGCGCCAATCCTCGTGACAAGAAGGCTACGACGACCTGCTTGAATTGTTTTACCGTGCTTTATTTGTTCGGCCCCCCTGTTCATCGCCTAATTATAGTGGGCCAGTTTACATAGACACCACCCACCTCCCAAGAGCCGTAGGTGTCGTTCTATTTTGTTCCTAAGAACAGAATATATGCCGTTTGTATTCATACGTTGTACCAAAGTGTTCGCATACACTGGTTCATGTATTTATTTTGTTGTGCCGTGTTTTTGTCGGAACAAAACGATGACGACTGCCTAGCCGCAACTAACAAGGCGATGTTCCGCCCTTGGTCTGTTCGGGCTGTTGGACGGCAAGGTCAAGATGTCGATACATCAGCTTTTTTTGGTGTAGTCATAACCGGTCAAAGCGGGGTATGTTTTCGGTTAATTGGGGGGAATCTAATTGTCAGATGGGGTAATGCATAAACTAAGTCTATGTGCAGAGGAATCCCCCCCCCCCCGAAGAAGTAGTCAAATGGGGGGATCTAGTTGCCCTCTCCAACGCCGTGGTCGCGTTTGATCCAATAAGGTGGCCTAAACAAAACAAAAACGATGTGCGTGCTCGGCATGGACTGGGGGCGTGTCGTCAGCGTGACATAATTGAATTTGAGGCGGTTTGGGGCGCGCGCGGGCACCTGCCGTGCTCGTAATGTCCCTATATGCCCAAACCACCGAAACCCCAGGGGGTACACCCCCATTTGTCTTCTTCCCTTGTAATATCGCACAATGGTGTTTTCCATATTCGATACGTATACCGCATAGGTTAGGCTCAACCTCGCCTCTGCGCGTGAAAAAGCACGCACATTCCTTAGATTTAGGGGGAAAGCACAGACACACAACATATACAAACCAAATACGGTATTAGGGAAGTTGATCGGACGCACCTCGGTGATGCTGAGCCACACGTCACTGTCGGCATCGTAGTCGTCGAGGCGAAGCCTGATCCTGTCGGTCTCGTCGGTGTTGAGGAGGAAGTTCTGGTATCCGTTTGTCGCTCCGTTGGACGTGATCGAGCGGAGGTAGTTACCGTTGTTGTACACGTTCAGCGTCCGGGTGTTCTCGTCCCCCCTGTAGAAGGCGATGCGCATCCTCACGATGTCCTGGGCCCTGCTAAAGTAGTACTCGATCCAGCACCCGTCGTCGTAGTCGTCGGAGTCGTCGAAGCTGTCGAGGTTGTCCCCCTGGCACGACCAGCGGGAGTTGGGGTTGCGACTGTTGTCCCTGGTGTTTTCGGGTATGCAGCCGAACGGGCTGCAGCCGTTGCCGGACGTCCGCTCGTCGTACCCAGCGGAGTCGACGGTGACTGTGGTCCTCTTGCGAGCGTCGACGAGGGCTGGAGGGGGAACGGCGTCCGATGGAGAGGGGGGCATGATCATCATGGTGAGAGCCGAAGGGTATTACGAGATGGTTCGCCCATTGATTCTCCACTAGTATATGCCAGTCACGCTCTTCACAATAGTATCACACCACAGGCAGAATACGAAAGCTCACATGCGAATTGCAAGATAATCGTATTTATAGTCGATAGTTTTATGAAAGGCCTTGCGTTTGCCGAATTATTTTCCGACCCCGATGATAAGGGTTGGCCAAGGGCTTAGGTTCGAGTTGTGTTTAGGGCTGGGGTTGAGGTTAGCGTCATGAGTAACAATAGGTTCTTGCCGTTTTTACAGATATTCCTCCTCGAAATACCGGAACCACACGCTGTCCACACGTTTGGTTCCATAGGTTTGTGTCATACTGCTGTAGCTACAGTAGTACCCTGGTATGTTGCTTGCCATGTTTTGCATCTAGGCAGTTCATCAACTCACACAGGTTCCACTTTACACCGCGCCAAAACAAAGGAACCTGTTACGAGTCGGTCGGTTCCGGGTTCTACAACCAAGGGACCTCGACCGGCCACCGATTGAGAGAAGTATATAAGTAATATACTTCGTATATATCTCTGTATAGACTAAGGCTCGACCAACAAAGACTACAGCATGTAACGGCCGGTGTCAATGGTTCACCATTTTAATTTTGGTTTCCATTGGTTTTCTCCTTCTTTATGCCACTTGGAAGACTTGTGAGTGTTTGAACGTGAGGCTCATGCTGCATCTAAATTGTCAGATGGCAAGAAAAATGATAAATGGTAATATACCATCACCCAACAGACTAAAACACCCTGACGGGTTCTCAACATCATAGACGGAGGGGGAGCACACTGTACACAAGACACAACTTCACAGCTACTAGGTGTGCTTCGAAACACATGTAGTGCATTAGTACTGTTCTCTTTACAAAAGGGTCGTGCACCTCATATATCGTTATTGTTATGTTTGCCATCCGACAACATGCCAAAATATTCGGTGCACCCATATGGTTGTACGGAGACCTTCCACCCACATACGAACTTGGTCCATCGTCCCACCCATCTCATTGGTAATAGGATCCCACACACCGGGAGAATGTTATAAACCGTGAAGCCCGTAGCGTGGAACCACCCTATACCTGTCTGGTGCGCGTAGCAGCTCTAGCACTATATCAGAGATCCTGCAACCATCTGGAGTAACACCTATCTGGAGTACAACCTATATTATATTGATTATGGGGGAAAGAAGGTCTCCGCACAACCATATGGCTGTACAAAACATTTTTGGACAACATGCTGCACGAACTTCAACGTCGACCACGCATAATGATTCCAGGAAAATAGGAAACCAAAGGAAACCACGGAAACCTAGGAACGAATTTCAATTTCCTTGGGTACCTCTAATACTTCCCACATGGCGTCTATCATATCTACCTTCTTTGTTTCTCCTCACCTCGTAGTCTTATCTTGTTTCCCTCTTGCGTGTGCCTTTTGGTTCGTGCTCGGGGTATCTCTGTTGTCTTAATATGCTGTCGCTTCTGAGCTGTGGCTCTCCTTTTCGGCTGGAACGTTTCTTTGTTGTCCTCTTGATTTTGACTGTTTCCTTTTCGTTTTTCATTTCATTTCTTTTCTTTTTTCTGATATTTTCTTTTTTCTGTTCGTTTCTTATTTTTTTCTCTTTCGCTCCTTTTTATTGTCTTTTGCTTTACTACTTTGCCTTCACCCTAAGTTTCTTTTATTTTATTTTTCTATTGTTTTCGTTTTTCTTTTCTGTTCTTTTTCCTTTTCTTTTCTATTTTCTTTTCTTCTCTATTTTATTTTCTATTTTCTTTCCTTTTTTCTTTTCTTTTTCTTTTCTTTTGATTTATTTTGCATTCACTCTTTCGATGTATGTTGTTTGCTGGCGTATGCATGCATGTTGTGCCTGTCGTACCCAGTACGGTGGCATGACAGTGCGTTGTCCAATGCATTGGTGTGATGCATTGTCTCTGTGTCGTAGCTTGTGACCACCGAGCGCGTATCTCCCAGGGTGACTACAAATAAACGCCCCGTTTTCTATACTGTATGCCATATGTTTATATAATAAAGTGGAGAAGGCGGTTCTTCCATACCATGAACTCTACTTCCTTGCTTTACATTCATATTATTTATTATTATGCTTGCCATCTGACAATGTGCAGCATGATCTTCAAAGTTGAATCACTCAAAACATCCCCGGAAGAAGAAAACACAAGGAAAGAAAAGGAAACCTACGCACTAAGTCTACCTTCTTTCTTTGCCAACTTTCAGCTTGAGCTTTGTCTATTCCATTGTTATTTTACATTCATTATTAAAAAACTATTCACTCAAGGACGTAGAAAAAACAGGGCTTTTCCTTGAAGGTGCCGCCACAGTGTGAACTTCTCCTGCCTTTCCGTGCTCGGACTACAGTAAGAATAAATGCCACCATGTTGAACGGGGGTGGGTATGTTATGAGATGAAATGTGTATAATACCGGTGAATGATCTGCTGTTATTCAGCTGAGTACCGGCGCCATGAGATACCCTGTACACACCAAGCTGCCGCACAGCAGCCCCATTTGCGACGATCATGTTTGTGAAATCAACCAGATCGTGAATCCCAGGGCTTCCAAACTTTGTGGAAGAAAGCGTAGACCAAATCTTCATTCCTCATGACGTATCACATGCCAGGTATATAATGGACTAACATACGAAGAAGCATACCCGTTAGCTGGGAGATCCAGGATTTCGTCGAACGTCATATTTGCAAGCTTGCGCGGGACACTTCGATCGCGCGTACGTGACATACAATCTGTCCACTGCATACGCTTGGGCCATAGTATGTGATATGATAGGATGCGATAACGCAATAGACATGGTGACGTTGGGATACCGACGTTCTGTCGCTATGGTTGGTGAATTCGTCTTTTATAATACCGACTTTCATTGGTGTAGATTATGGCCGCTTCTTCTCTTCAAGTTGAATGTTGAAACCGGACAAATAGAAACGGTCTACGACCTCACACAGACCAGACAAAGCGGACCCTCGCAGGGGAACTAGCAAGCCCACTTCTTCTGTCATTGTTCACACACCCACCGGCGAGACACCTGCCCTTGGATCCACATTGCACATATTATTACCACACTACTGTACTTTACATATGCGGGTATCTGTCAGGTAGGCGTGGTCTGTAACGGGCTGGTGTACACCATCGCTTGCTACGTACGAGTACGCAGCACAACAAAACTGTACATACATGCGTCTCGCAATCGTAGGTGTGATGATGGACTCAAATCCTCACCGATCATTTTCTCCTCTGACAAAACAAATCTAGATGGTTGGTTCAGAACACAAGAGTTCGCACCACGCTGGCGGAAATGTCAAAACACCGCCAAACAACATGCATGGCTGGCTAATAGGGGTAGGGGCACACGTAATTGCCTAGAGGCTCCTCGTTGATTGACCGCTCTATGTACGCGCGCACCTCACACCCAGACAAAGCCCGAAGAAATTTGAGAGATAAGTGTACGCTTGACCCCTCTCCGACCGGTATGGCTGTTATATATATGCGAGCAGTCCCGTGTTTTGGGGGGATAATTTGCTTGAACTTATAGAGTCAGATCTAAGATACTGAACACCGCACTGGCAAAAGGGTTAAGGTTTAAGGCATTATTAGTCTATTGGGCTGCTGGTAAAAGGACAACGAAACAAACACCTACCCAAAACTAAGCCTTGTAAAGTTATAAAACTCTCCCCCTCTTCTGAACAGCGGGGTCTTTCGTCTTCGTATGTATGGGGCTGTACGTGCCTATTCCGAAGTTCATAGGAATCTCTGGGGATACCGGAACCCTTAGAAACATAAAAGGACCTGCAGCAGTAAAAACACAAAGCAGTTATGGCCAGACGGCTGCACCCCATGCATTGTACCCGGCACCGAGCCCCATTGCTCGCTTGTTCGTACCTGAGGTGGTGCCAACGGTGGCAGCGAAGATCACGGCGAGGAAAGCGAAGGCGCGCATTTTTTTGCTACCCGGGTCTTGAATCTGAGCAACGGGCAGTAGGATGAGATGGCTCGGGTGGTGGAGTCGCGGAGGGAGAAGAGGAGTGAGTGTGAGGTGGGGTGGGGTGGCCTTGTGGATAAGAAGAGGAAGAGGATAGAGTGGAGGGGCGGTAAGGGGATGGGGATTTTTCAAGTACGTATGTTGGTTGTCGGGGAGGCGGGCTAATTATTACGGTCGGAACCCTTCACCATCGAACTCGCCCATGGTTTTGTGACTACTGCCGTACACCAAACAGATCTTCGACGGGTGGGTCTGCACTTCGATCTTTGTTCGGGGTATCAAGTCGTCGGAGTGGTGCGGAGGGGTGAATGTTAGGGGCTAAATCCTAACCAAAACGATTCGAAACGGAGGACGAATCGAGGGGTCAAGGCTGTCTATGCTCTATACAGCAGTGGGTACGCTCATGGTAAGCGCACGTGAGACTTAAGAGAGGTGAAATCATCATGTATGTGTTCCGTCTATACCAAGATTGTACGTACTATACAGATAACGGCAAGGTGAAGTTTAGGGTCCATGTTTCGGATACTGTCATGCAGGTGCTCTTGCCTTAAGGCACCCACTACACGTGTCGGTGGTCCACCCGGTGACCAAGTATATGAGATCCTACGAATTCACAGGTAGTTCGCGTTGGGTCCAGTAATATGGATACTAAAGTGGCCGTGTAGATTCGGTCGAGGAGTCAACTAGCTGTCTGGGTTATTACGTATTTATAAGTATTGTACCCCCGTCTAGTTGTTTTTCTCGCAGTGCGGCTGCTTCACTCTGTCGTATGGTCTCGCGGGGTATTTTCCGGGCGCCAGTATCCTTTTTTGAGCGCGACGAAAAACTCTCGTTCCCTCGACGTCGAGCACAAGCAAGCGTATAAGGGCCCGTTTCACCGAGGAAAAAAAATGAATCGAATTCAACTTTTTCAATCGAATTGAAATCAATTTGGTTCTGATTGGTAAAAAAATCCTTCACCAAGAAGGCATTTTCATTTTGGGGAGAGGGAAATTCGATTCAATTGAAATCTCGAAGAAGTCTTTTTGGACTTCTTTTGGAGAAAATTGAATTGAATCGAAATCAATTTGAGGAGTTGATCCAACTTGACA
>JAYJME010000919.1:0-18792 GCA_036873775.1 Costaria costata | reverse complement strand
GCGGCGTACGTCTTCGTTGTTTGCCTTATTCATTAGACCATTGACCACGCATCATCCCTTTCGAGACCGAGCGGCCACGGGGAACAAAAAGTAGTTCTACAACTTAGGTACAATCCGGCCATGGGGGTGGGGGAAATCTTGGAGTCATCGTTTTCCATACATATCACTGGAAAGGAAAGCGGCATCTGGTGCCACCGGGGGCGCACGACGAAGACAACACCAGCGCAGGGGGTCTACCGTGCCCCCATGCTACGCGTTGGCTCTACGAACACACCATTCGAGCCTACGAGCACTCACTGCTGTGCTGACGACCAAAACATATAATAGAAATGGCACTCGGACGCTCTTACAATGACACCACCTCGTGGGAACCACAATGCATCTCACCGGAATGTCACCCTGGAGCCCTCGGCCCTCTGCCCCCCCCTTGCGCACTCGTTCCGCTCGCTTACTTTTAACGGGGAAAATACAAATGAGAGCAAAATATGGCTACAAACAAACAGGGGGGTGTGTGGTTTATTGAGTCCATCGCAGGTTCTTAATACTTCGTATAGGTTCCCCGTAGTAAGGCTCTGACAAAAAAAAAACTCCGTGTCCCCTTCCGTCCCCTCCGCAGGAGGCTCGCGAGGCTGTTCTGGCTGCGAAAAAATCGGAGCGCCTGAGGGAAGAAGCAGCGGCTGCGCTGGAAGCGGCGACGGGGGAGCTGACATCTTGCCGGATCGTGGTGGACGAAGCCTCGGAGGCGGCACGGTTACGAGAGCAGGTCTGGGGGAGCACACACTCCGTAGGGTAGCTTGAGCACGGGCGAGACATACTCGTACCGTTTGGTTCGCAAAGTACCCAGCCGGCACCGATGGTGTGATGCTTTTGGGATTTACGTACGTATGGCCGCCTTATCGCATCTGCCTGTTTTGAAGAAGGTGGGGGTATTGAGCGACCGACACCCGATGTGTTTTTTTTTTCGTTTAAGTGCGGTGGGCTTATCGCACCTGCCTTCCTGCCTGCCTGCCTGCCTGCCTGCCTGTATTGAAATAAAGGTCGGGGTACAGAACGGAGACGACAAATGATTATATTTGTGTTGCGTTTATTTATGTGCGACCGCCTTATGGCGTCTACGACCTGTGTTGAATGAAGGTGGAGGTTACTGAGCGGACGGCACCGATATGTTTTTTGTTTTCCCCGTTTTTTATGTGAGACCGACCGCCTTGCCGCATTCCTGCCTGCATTGAACGTAGGGGAACTTAACAGCCGGCACCGCCGTTGATACGTTGTTTGTCCCTTCATTTTGTTGATGTGCGGCCGCCTTATTGCACCTACTACTTGTATTTGAACGAAGGTGCAGCTACTGAACGGACGGCACCGATGGTATTTGTTTTGCATTTATTTATGTACGGCCCCCTTGTCTCACCTGGTCTGCCTGTATTGAACGAGAAGGTGGAGGTGCTCAAAGCCGACCTGGATGTCAAGTCTAAGGCAGCCACGGCTGGGTGGGATGCAGCGGCCAACGCCGAGAGCGAAGCATCGGCTGCCGAGGCGCGGGGCCTCCAAGCCGGCATCAAGCGAGGGCACACGGAGGCGGAACGAAAGGTGGAAGTCGGGTTTTACAGCCTTGGTCGAGTTGTTCTGACTTCTTCGCCTAAAATTAGGCGTTTGTTTGCGTTTTTGGGGATATTTTTAGACTTCGCCTAGACGCAGCGGTCAAACCAGCGCCGGCGAACGTCGAAACTGTTCGAGTTCGAGTTAGGGTTAGGGTTAGGGTTAGGGTTAGGGTTGGGACTACAGTCAGTCACAAAGTGAGCGCGGTAAAAAGATGCATGGCATATAGACTGAGTTTTGCGGTTTTGAACGAGTCAGTACTGCAAGAATCGGCGTAGACTATAAGTATATATACCAAGGATACGATTGGCGGTTTTGTGCTGGCACGAGTAAGCGGTCATCCGCTACGTATATACCCCATCACGTCTCCTCCTCACGGCTATCATTTTTGTTTTTCCCCGTCGCCTTTTGCTTCGTCCAAACGCCCCAAGAGGCTCTCTCCGCAGCCAAATTTGCGAGCTTGTTGCGTGCATTTGACCGCTGCCGACTCAAGGCGACCACTTTTTATTCCCGTCACCCACTGCTGCATTCAACGCCCGTGCGGTATTTTGCAACAGGTGCAAGCTCTTCAAGAGGCGCTCTCCGCAGCGAAATCTGCGAACTCGTCGCGTGCAGCGGCCGCTGCCGACGCTTCCGAAACCGGAACTGGCGTCCCTGCCGCTGCTGCTGCCGGCCTCACTGCTGCAGTAGCCGCCAGCGCCGACGCGAGCGGTAGACGAAGCAGCGGTCGTGAAGTGGTCGGAGTGGTGGGTAAGTCTTCCCCCGACGAGGGGCGAGCGGCGGTATCGCTTATGGCGAAGGAGCTCATGAATGCGCAGAAGGAGCTGGAAAACCTAAGAGAAAGGGAAAAGGACGCGAGAGGAGAGGCCGACAGAGTGGCGGCGTCTGCTCAACGCGTCAGGTGCGGTATGCGTGTATGCGCGAGAAAATCATATCGATTCAGGTTGGGGGGAGGGTAATTATTGCCATGCATGGCCGTGGTCGTATGGCCATAGACTCGGGTGTACTCGTCGCCATGCATGGCCGTAGTTGTATTACCGTAGACCCTCGCATCCCTACAAATGCTTGGAGGGAGCACGTCGGGTTTTCATCGACCAGGCAAAACATTGTTTGCACGAAGTGCGAAGAGCACCGTGGGGTATTCTTGGGGAGAGAGAGACATGGTGGTTGTTTCTGTTCTGGGTGAAGCCATGAAACCGGGCTTGGTCGTTTGACCACGCGACAACAGCACAGATCTTAGCGCTTTACCGCCTCGGAACCGCTTCCAAATGGTTGGTTCATACCATAGTTACCGTACGTATAACACGCAGGACAATGCACCCCCGAGGGACGATTTTCCAAAGCCGATTTTTCTGAAAAAATATTTACAAGGGGGACACACACAACGAAAATGGCGGCTTTGGGCGCATCGTGCTGCGGTAGGGGTGCACCAACCATGTTTTGTTTCTGAGGATCCTCACGTGAGGAGCTCGCTCTACCTCACCCAAATCCTGGCTTAAGAATAAAAGAAAGGGCACACCGATGACCAATCGCATGGCCTAGGTGTACACCGATCGAAAAATCATACCTGGTACATTGATTTTTTTTTTTTAACTCGGTATTGGGTAGTAGACTAGTTCCTTACTTGAGGACCCCCGTCAACCAGAAAAAAATATTAGCCAAAAAAGAGCTACCCCTATCGTATATAGCACGCCTCTTTTGGGGCGATTTCGTGGCCCAGACGCGTGCTGCGATAGAGGTAGCACTTTTCGGCTGATTTTTTTTGTGAACGACGGAGCTCCTTAACCCAAAATCGTCGGGGTGCCGTTCTTGTTTTGCAACATAGTTCGTTGTGTATCTAGGCCATGGGAATGGTTCATCGGGTTAAAGCTCACAATATTTATCAAAAGTTGGGTTTTCGATGAGGTATAAAGCACACTCCCAAGTGGGGAGCCTTGGAAAAAAGAAGGTGCACCCCTATCGTAGCATGTGTCGGCGATCTTTCCATAATAGACGCACCTCTCGACGCGTGCTACGATAGAGGTTGCACTTTTTGGCTTTTTCGTTTCTGAACAACGGGGCTCCTTAACCAAAAATCGTCCGAATGTTGTTCTTGTTTAGCAATCTGATTTTTTTTAATACCTAGTCCATGGGTTTGCCCATCGGCCTGCTCTTCCATTTTACTCAAAAACGGTTTTCGGGCGTGATATGGAGCTCCTACAGTGAAGAGCCTCAGAAAAAAAATCATGGAACAACACCTCAATCGTAGCATGGGTCAGCTGACGTTTTTTCAACTTTTCTAAGTATATTCGCTAGTGGGTACCGTATACGACGATGTGTATATAATATATAACACACACCCCTCGGACGAATTTGAATGCCGATTTTCGATTTTTCTCGACGGCCTGTAGAGTTTACACGCCGAGCTCTCGACGAGATCTTCCGAAAAGCCGCCATTTTCGTTGTTTGTGTGTTTGTACCCCCCTTAAGGCTGCTTTTGGACGAAATTAGCCATGAAATTCATCCGACAGGGGGTGTGTTATAGTTAAACACCGTCGTTTACGGTACCCGGCTACATACCCGAGTATGACCAAACCAACAAGGCTTGGTACTCGGGCATCTCAGAGTATGTATGCACAGTATTACGGAGGTCCCTTAATAGTGCCGGGTGAGTAGTGCCGGTTGCCCGCTATCACATAGTGCCTGTGAAATCGCTTGGCACAGGTGGGAACAACCAGTATTAATAGTGGCAGTATGCGGAGGGAATAGTGCCGGCTGCCTCTACGTATATAGTGCCGGTATTTCCAGCTGGCACATATCATACATATCATATTGGCACCCTGTAGAGGGACCACTACTGAGGTTCCCTACTAATTCGGTGCTGTAATTTCGACGAGCAGTGGGAGTGCTGAACCCTCTGCGCGATAAAAACTGAAGGCACGTACCGCATTGGGGAGAGGGGGGAGAAGAGCCTGATTCGTGGCCATTAGATGATCTGACATACTTCTAGGGAGGGAGCTGGTGGAGTAGAAGGACGAAGACAATAAGTTCGACGGGGAAAAAACACATACACACAGACCCTTGCAAGTTTCGTATGTAAGCGATACGAAACAATTCGAGAAACGCGCGCAGCCACGGTGCGCGCGCGCGTCACTGGCGGGGGTCACGCTCTCGTTCGCTCCGTAACTGTTCCGGTTTGTAAATGTCAAACAGAAAATTCATCGGGCCTCCGCAACTCCACAACTCCACAACAGCAAACTGCCATCGAAACACTGCAGGAGATAGCAAAAAAAGGAAAACCTAATTCAATATATCAATTTCACAGGCTATCCTAAAGACCATTCTTCAAGACAGAGGCAAATGCATCACACGCTCCGGTCGTCGGAACGCGCCTCGATTTCCGGCATCCCCAGACAACCCCCTCGCGATGTCACCAGTACTTTCCTCGCAGCTATATATATATATATGTACGTACAGGGATAGCTCACTTTGTCCTCCGGGAGCGGTTGCTGCGAGGCTAGACCGAAGTCTATCGCCACCACCCGCTCAGATCCGTTTCGGACCATCAAGTTGGACGTCGTCAGGTCGCCGTGCACCACCTGAAGGAGGAGAACCCACGCGACCAAACAAGAACGTCAAACAGTTGCTTCTGCGTTCATGTGATGCCCACCAAAGCGCTTACTAGGTTGGTAATTTTACGTGTATACCAGGTATCTTATAGTGACAATAAGGCGGTACGACCTAGGGGACAGGACCTGGTATCCATATACAGCACGCGACAGCAGTTAAGAAACTCCTATTTTGACTAAGGCTCGCGGCCTGTTGCGATCTCAATGTTGAGCGTAGGCTCCTAAAGGCTATTGTATAGGATTTAGAGCGGCGTTCCTCGCTGAGCACAAATGCTTAGCTGAAAATTCTTATTTTTTGAAAAAACCCAGCCTGAAATTCTTAACTACCAAATTTTCAACACATGTCGCGTACTGTATGGTATTCATAGTTTTTTTTTTAACAGTCGTTGCTGCTTTCACGTGAGCCTACCGAACGCTGCAAGGGTGTGATGAATAGGGTAGGTAACTTTACGTGCATAGGCAAGAATTACGGTATTGAGGCCAATACTACATACAGTTAAGCTACCTGGCTGCGCTGCGGGTATACATCTCGATCCCAAGGTACTGTATGTAGTACTACCGACGGATACGTATGGTATTGGGGGGCGGTAACATAGGCAACATATACCCGTTGGTGGGTTAATACCCCTTGGTGGGTCGTACCCTGGTAGTCTACCCGGGTACCCCAAAGTATGTATATACCCTACGAAATATTTTACGTGTATACATAAATATGGTAGTGAACTTAATACTAAAGCTACTCGGCTGCCAAGTGGGTATAGCACCTCGATCACAGTACTATTGACGGACGGGTATGGCATGGGGGGGCGAATATTTACCCATTGGTGGGTTACACCTCGGTAGAATACCCGGGTACCCCAAAGCATATACGAATTACCGTATCAAACATACCCTTGGAAAAATCCTCTTTTTGATACGGTACGGGTATCATGGTATCACGGACATAAGACTATTTATTCATGGGCGGGGGTGGACCACGGACCAATGGACAACCGGGCGTACTTCTGAAGGTCGGAGACGAATAAAAACAAAAAATTGCAACTGCACTGAAGGCGATGAAGTTGTTGTTGTAGCTGTTGATATCAAATTATAATAGCTCATTTGCCACGACCTAGTCCGTGTCCACGAGGAACTATTATTCATCAGGGTACCTACCTGTAAGCACTATTAATACCAAGAATATGTGTATCAGATGCGCGCTTGAAGCCGATGGGGCAACGCACAGGTCAGCAGCGGCAAGGCACCAGCACTACGTCGCCATACCGTATCGCGCACAGCAACAGCAGTATTCGTGCTATAAGCGCTTAACCCTTTCGCTACCCCAAAAAGTATCCCACACTGTTACCAAGTAGTTTTGTCCCCAAAAACCGTTTCCGGCTCTGAAAGGGTTAACACTCAACACTTACCAGGAAACAACGAAAACAGTGGGGCAGACCCACTACTGCTGCATACGACGGTGTATACATAAGACACACCCCTCGGACACATTTTGAATGCCGATTTTCGACTGTCTCGACGATCGGTATAGTTCAAACGCCGAGCGATGCGTCTATGCAGTGATCTCGACGAGGTCTTCCTAAACCCGCCATTTTCGTTGTGTTGCGTGTTTGTACTGTGTTCGAAGTGTGTTTGTTATGGCTATGAGTAGGCAGGGTTTCGCGACTAATAACTAATCGGTAGGTCCCGTTAGCCAACTAAGCGACTTTCGTTGACAAGTCGGTTGACGAAGCCAGCTGATGGCCAGCCGACTTGCCGACTTTACTCGTAGACAGGGGAGCGAAGCGAGCCAAATCAGCCCTCCCCGGCAGACCGAAAACATAAAAAATGTATCCTGCATTTAAAAATCCCTTCTGCAAGTATGGAAACCCAATAAGTCGGGTAGTCGGCACCTCCGGGAAACGACAAACTATTAGTCCGACTAATAACTAGTAGGCGACTTAAGTCGTGCCGACTCACAGCTCTATTAACAGTGTTTCGACTGTGTGTTGTACCCCCCTTAGGGCTGCTGTTGGAGGAAATCGCCTGTTAAATCCGTCCGAGGGGTGTGTGTTATATACATGCCACACACACCCTCGTACTGGTATACCGTAGCCGCATTGCATCTATCTGTATGTGTTTGTCGTTGTTCTCACACTAACTCATTTGCCGCAATGCAGTCCGTGGTCACAGGACAGGCTCGAACAGCTCTGGAGTGGAAGACTTACCTCCGGCGGAAAAAAAGAAGAAAAAAAAAAGTGGCACCTGGTACCACGCTACAAGTACGAATTAGATGCAAAAGGAGGAGATACGGCATGGTCCACACGTCCACACCTTAGACAACAATGTCTCTCTCGCACGGAGGGAGCTATCTTCTCACCGAGCTAGCTGTACGCAGCACTCTTTTTTTTTCCCCCTTTTTATTTTTTGAACTTATCCGCCAGCGGACGGGCAAAAAAAACAAAAACAGTCAAGCTTAACCCTTTCACCACTGCAAAAATGGTCCCACACTGATTCCAAGCAGTTTGTCCCCAAACGAGGGTGTGCATGCACTTCTGCAGGGGTTAAGCTCACCACGGGTCCCGGATTTCCTTTGAAACATGGCCCAAAATCAACGTAATTTGTAGCTCTGATGAAAAGCCAAATCGCGTTAAAACGTGCAAGCCGCGATTGCCAGTACACTGTTCGGGTCCAGTGTACTGGCATTCGGCGCGGCCAGTACTGGCTGGGGCTACCAGGGCCCAACCCCAACATTCCCAAACACTGTGTTGAAGTCTAAATACATGTCGTGCGGCAATATAACTCGCGCATATGCGGCGTCGTATTGCCGTAAGGATGCACGCAAACGCACGGATCGGCGGTTTCGCACGGATGGGCGTTATCGCAAGGGGGTGCGCAAAAAAAGAAAGAACGAAATTATTTAGTTCATTTCCGCACGGGTATTGACGTTATTGCATGTATCGGCGATATCGCACGGGGGTGCGTAAAAAAAACACAAGAATGACATGGTTTAAAAAAACGATCGCACCCCCGTGCGTTCGCCCGCAGCACATCATAATATAGATGCGAGAAGCGGCTGCGTTTGAGGATGGGGCTGGTCACCTGCGCGTCATGCATCTTGGCCACCATTGTCCCGATCTCCCGTGCGATCCTCAAAGCGGCTGCGGTATCCTCCTCTGCAACAGGCAGTGCAACGGAAGAAGCTTCTTGAATAAAAGCGTTTCGCACCCGCGGTTAGCAAGTCATTTGTCCCACACTCACAAGCCACCACTCTGTCCGGACATGTAAGGACCAATTGGGCATTACCCCTTTTTCGACTACATGAGTGGTATACATACTTCGAAGTAATACAGTACCAGGTATACAGCAGGGATGGTACCAACCTAGGTACCGGTGGCAACGGGGTCATGGGTCTGCCGGGTGGGTAACATTAAATTACCGGATAATTTTATATGTTCCCTATCCCCGGGGTAACAACACCCTCATATTCAATGGAAACCCGTCTAAAACGTTCACCCTACAGCACGGTAAATATCATCCCCGGGTATTCGGTTATATAACCGGGGGGGGTAACATCAAAATCTGAAAACAGGTTGTAACCGGTAACTTAATATTTTCAGGTACGGGATACTACCATCCCTGGTAGACAGCAGCCAATCCAATAGCTACGTATGCTCAAGCGTCGGGCTTATCTTCCACCCCCACGAACGAAAATACGGTACTTCAGCGAGGAAGGTCATACCGACAGCTACACCATACACCTGGTACAGATTAACACCTCGTACTGATCACAATCTAGATAATCGATTCCCACTGCATGATCTAGATGTTTCAGGGTTGGTGATGGTGGTGCTGCTCACAAACACACGCCGAAGCGAAGGCCGCAGAGAAGCTTGAAGCGAGACACTATGCCGCAATGGGGCTTCGAACGTCCTGGGTGGCCTTACGTAGTCGGCATCAGTTCCCGCAAAAAATAGCTATTTCCTCGCAATTTTGAACGCCCACAACACGCGCCACGGTGCCCGGCCGGGGCTCAGGCTTGCGCTGCAGTGTACACGCGCCCCCCCTGCGTGCCCCGCAGCCGAGAGCGCGAGAAGCGACTCTCGGCCGCAAGAGCAAAACAAACTTGGCTTTGTCCAGAAAATATGCATTTAATATAAAGTAATATATCTGCCCTAAAAAATCTAGACCATGACATGGGGATCTGATCTGTCCGGCGTGCGCATACTTCCACGTCAAATACCGAATTTCAAGTGCCACCCTGGAAGAAAATGTAAGGACCGTTCGTGTGTAAATATCAAATACTAATGGTCCTTACATTTCCGTGCAGAGTGGTATCACAATCTCTCACCTGAGCCGGCGTGCTCGGTCTGGAAGAAGTGCTTGGCGGTAACGCCGTCGATCTTCTCCATGTAAATCTTGGTGTTGGCGCTGTCCACGAGGTAGAGGCACGGCGTCTCAACGCCAGCCTTTCGCACCTTCACCATGCATCTCGCCTCCTGCCCACCAGCAACGTGTGCACGCAGGCAGCTGTTTCTGTCGGTCTAATCACAAACTATAGCACCATCACACCGTAAACCGTTTTGGAACTTACGATGAAAAAAAATGTCGAAATACAAAAAACAAGGCGGTCACACAGCAGCACCGGCAACACGAAATAAGTACAGCAGCCAAATACTGCTCGGGGTAGGGGGAGTTGTCAGAAGCGTAACGGAAGGAGATGTACGCCACGCGAGCAGAACGATGATTCGGCAGGACTGGCCGCGACAAAAACGTAGCCCCGTAGCCAGGCAGAAGCTCGTGAAGCTAAATCCAGATATCGAGTGCTGTGAGGTGATGTGGCGATACATGTCTGCTACCTGGCATATTGGAGCAGGATTCGACCATTACGGTAGACCAGGCGGTACCACACTTGCACCAACCACCACCCAGATGTTGGTACAGAGTGTACAGGTATACAGTCGTGGTCCCGCGTTAGTGCGGTGCCTTTCGATGCGGGGCCCTGCTTTAGTGCGGTGAAAATCGCTTGTCACGACCTCGTCCTACAGAGTACCACATTACGAGTATCCCGGGATAGTTCGGGGTACCAGTTTAGTGCGGGTATTGTCGTCTGCCAAGGCACCGCACTATTCATAGTGACGGACCACGACTGCTGCCGTATTATATATACTTCGTACATGCTCAACACCAAGCAGCGGGCCATCTACCATTCTGTTTGGTCTTTGCTCCCCACAGCTGACCTCAACCCCAAAAGTAAGTAAGTTTGTGCCCGTTTGCATATACATGCGCTCGGTACTGGCACAATATGCAAACCAATACCGCTACATCTGTATACAACAGCAGTTCGTACCGGTATGCGGCATATCTCGACACGCGCCTGTCTGTGAGTCTCTAGCTCGGTGGGCGCAGCGCGTAGCGCCTACGTATTGTGTGCTGCCTGTGTGGCTTTTGTCTTGAGATGCCGCGGTAGATTCAAAACGACCAGGGCAAACCTCGCGGGTCGGGTCGGGTCGGGTCGGGTCACCTGACCCGACCTGACCCGCGAGATGTTTGAGGTGCCTTGATCCGACCCGACCCCGACCCGCGATGTTTTGATAACCTTTTGACCCGACCCGACCCGACCCGCGATATTTGAAAAGTTCTTGACCCGACCCGACCCGACCCGTGAGATTGTGAGCACCTCCTGACCCGACCCGACACATTCCGATTGGCCCGTGAGATACGGGTTTCATGCGAGTCAGGTCGACTGGACCAGCGACGTATCTAACCGGTCAACGACAAAAAATCGCCGGTTAAACATGTCATCGCTGGTACCTTGTACCTTGTACCTTGGTCCGTTGGTTGGTTCTTTGTCCCTCGTACATTTCTTACGTAGAATATTGTATTTTGTTTGCAGCATTATATGGTGTGCGCGAGTAGAAGAGAAAGATCACAAGGTACGCACATCCGCACTTTGCCGTGCCCGTCGACCCCGACCCCTGGGTCGACCCGATAGCTCCGATCGATCGTTTCTGCCTCCGCCCCGGCGAGCGAGCTAGTTATGCAGCCTCCGACCCCGGCAAGCAGCCCAGCTGCGCCGTCTCTGGCAGCAAGCGCACAGCTGAGGCGGTGGATCTGTCAGCAGGGGCCGCGATCCGCGAGGATCCGAGGCCTGCTGCTGGTGCTGCTGGTGCTGCTTCGACGAGTGCAGGGTTCCTTCCCGGCAAAAAAAGCCTTTAGTATGTTGCTCTTGCGTTGAAGCAAACGTGATCGTGTTTCGCATGTATGTATTTCGTATGTACTCGTCGTACATATGGGCTGCCACGTCGTCATGTACGTACAATGCATCGTCTTTATTGTATCACACCCTGCATGAGTGTGTCCACAGCCTGTTTTTGTTGTGGAATTCGATGGATTTGAACATGAACAAAAATATACCACGGCCTCATCCGACCCGGGGTTCGCGTAATTGAATATATATTATAATGTCTCGTCGCTAAAATGCCTGGTATGATTGTTCTACACGCACGAGAGAGGCCTTCAGTCAGGAAGCGGCGAGTATTGCATACTTTCTGACCTGCGGGCCGGATCCGCGGGTCACGAGAAGAGTGGCCTTCCGGCAGGCAGCAGCAAATTTGGAAAAAGACGGATCCGCACCGCGGGTCTGACCCGCGGGTCAGCCGAAAACAACTCACCGGTCATGGTGACTCGATCCGCGAGTGACCTGTATCTCGCGGGTCATGACCCGACCCGACCCATGATATTTTGCACACCTCCTGACCCGACCTGACCCGACCCGCGAGATTTGAAAAGCTCTTGACCCGACCTATCCCGACCCCCCGTGAGATTTCAAAATTTCTTGACCCGACCTGACCCGACCCGCGAGATTTTAAAATTTCTTGACCCGACCTGACCCGACCCGACCTAGCCGACCCGCAACAGTTTGAGGCCTTGGTTATTATTACCAGCAAAAACAAAAAGGAAACTCAAAATGGAGAAAAAAACGAAGCTGCCGGGAATTGAACCCGGATCTGATCCGTGACAGGGATCAATTCTAACCATTATACCACAGCTCCATCGCATGGAAATCTACCGAATTGTTTCAAATATCAACAAAATATTGCTGTTTATTGTTTATCTCTACCTATATGTGCAAATGCTCCTGCCATCTTTGGGGTGAACAGCAGTAAAGCAGCACACAGCACCAAAGCGGGGCCAGCCTGCTACTGCAGTCTGCTGCTACTGCTGTACTGCTAGCAGTGCACCAGTCGCCGCCCGTCACCAACACAAATAAACAAAGTGTATCCAAAACGATACCAGTTCCACCGCATTTTCGGGAAGCCCCTCAAAAAAGGCGGGGTAACCATTTTCCGCCGGAACAACCAGCACAAAATCAGCACATCAAGCATCAAGCAGCAGAGCAGACACAGCAGCAGCAGGCAGCAGCACACAGCAGCCCACACTAAAACCAACGATCGGCGAGAGCTGCAGGCCCAGGAGCTTATTGAGCGAGAACGGTGAGAGAGTGCAGGACTGGCATGCCTGAGCAATGTCTGCTTGGCAGGCCACCAGCCAGCTGTGCATAGAGGTCCCCAGCATCTGAAAGTTGTTGATTTTTGTTCAGCCATTACGTGATCAGTTGTCAACGGCCTCGCTCCTCCGGGGCTTGGAGCAAAATTGCAAGCGCTTTGGCATGGAAGCATTGCTGCTCACTGAGCACTAGCCGAACCTATACACCACCTCGGAGAAGATTAGTTGCAACAACTCACCCGGAGGGTGCATACTTCGTACATACGAGTGCGGGCACCAATTGGGTCGGTGAAATGCTGCACTACTGCTGTACTACTGATACTTTACGGAGTACGCTATACCGGTATACACAAGGTGGGTGGTAGAGCAGTCTGTAGTCCGTGTAAATGCCCACAACGACAGCATCAGTAACCGGTACACAGCAGTATACTGTACTTGTACGATACCAGCAGCAGTCAGATAGGTCCGCAGCTTGCGACAACAATAGCAACTACTGCCGCACAACACCAACGTGCCATGTAACACATACCCACGACGATAACGTTCACAGTAGTGTGGTCGAGGAGAAAACGCCCCAAAGAGAACCAAGTGCATACTGTACCAGGTACGATACTACAGGAGTACAATTCGTAGTTGTACCCGCTGCTACATACCATGGTATTAATACGTATTTATACGAGTGCTGCAGTCAACAATTGGGTCAGTGAACATGATGACTGCTGATCCTACCAGTACGAGCCGTACAGCTAGCATGCCCGCAGCAGCAGCATCAGTACTAATCTGTACGGAGATATAAGGAAGTTCGGATATCTGCTTACACACAAAACTGAATACATGTCGACCTGTGTCTGTTGTCGTCTCGATTCCCACCGGATGATCTATCATAGATACTTCAGGGAAGATATATTTCCTGATCTGTATGATCTAGCTCATGTTGCCGGGTGGGAGCCGTATCATATGCATGATCTAGGACAGGTTTCCCGGGTGGGATCTGTACGATGCAGATCCCGCACAACGTATTATAGCTGCAGGTTAGGATCTAAATCGTCTGAAGATCTAGATCACGATCTGTCCGGCGTGTGGGCAGATTAACCCCTTTACTACCCCAAAGATGCATCCCCCACTATTTTCAAGTAGTTTTATCCCCAAAAACCGTTTCCGGCTATGAAGGGGTTAGTATTGAACGTAACCAAGTTGCCTGCGTATGTCGTCCTCGTTGTCGTCGTCGTTGCCTGCCGGGTACCCAAACCGTCCTTGTATTTACGGACAAAATGAATTCATAAAGCAGGTAGGGAAAAAAAATCAGCAGCTTGCGACACCTGGCTTGCCTTTGTCTTGACTTGTCTTGAGCTGGCTTTTGACTTGACTTGGCTGTTGACTTTACTTGGGGTTGACTTTCAGCTCGAGATCAGAAACGAAATGCTGTATATACGTTTGTACTCGTGTACCTCTTTTCGGCGGATTTTCCGATCTTGGAAAACTTCAAGGCCAACATTATTCTCCATGTGCACTACCTGTACGTACTGTTTGCAGATCTGATTTTGGTGCTATCTTGCTGAGATCAATCAACATCGAGAATCCACGCACATCGCGGAACCAATAATACGCTTGGGCTTTAGCTTCAGCCTCATGTCCGCGGTGAGCCAAGAAGAGCGCAACGCAGCCTTGCGCGGAGCAATAGCCCGCGGCAATGGAGACCTCGTCGCCGCACTCCTCGAGGCCGGAGCCAACCCCAACACCAGAGACTGCCTCGGAAACGCGCCGCTTTGCCGCGCGGTCGAGCTCGGGGACGAAGAAATTGTCACCGCCCTCCTCAGCCACGGCGCTGACAAGAGCGTTTTGTCCTACATCGGGTACTCCCCCGCCCGGCTAGCCATCAAGTCCGGCCACTGGCCCGTCATCGAGGCTCTCCTCGACGCGGGGGCCTGGGGGGCAGGAGCCTACGGCGACGCTAGCTTGCTGTCGCTGCTGCTCTTAGCGGCGGGCACCAGCAGCAACCCGAGAATATTCTCCGCGCTGCTGTCCCGCGGGGTGGACGTTAACGCCTGCGACACCCGCGGGTACACCGCGATCCAGCGCGCGGCGATGCACGGGCCGGAAGGCTCTATCGACGCGCTTATCGGGGTCGGCGCCGACCCGAGCCTGAAAAGCGCGGTCAACGGGTGGTAGCCCCTCCACCGCGCCGCCCTGCATGGGAATTGCTCCGCCCTAGATTCCCTGCTCCGGCACGGAGTCGACGTTAACGCGACGGACGACGGGGGGGGTACGGCGCTGCACACCGCCTGCCAGCGCGGGATCAGACCGTTCGAGGCGACCGCGGCCGGCCTCCTGCTCAGGTGGGGCGCGGACGAAACCCTGGTCGATAACGAGGACCAGACACCCGAAGATTTGGCTCGCCTGCGCGACGACGGGGACGCGAAAGAACGCCTCTTTGCAGTGCTCGCCCGCGCTGCGGAGGACAGAACTTGGCGTCGCCGGCACTGGGCGTTGATGTTACGCTCGCGCATCGATAAGCAGCGGGTTAGGCGGCTGAGCGCCGAACCGGGCGGGAATGATGGGATTTCGGGAGTGGAAGGGAAGGGTGCTGCTGGGGCGGGAGAAGAGGGGGGCGCTGGTGCTGGGTTGGGAGCTGGGTTGGGCGGGGGTGGTGCTGCTGGTGCTGGGTCGGGACCGAATGCTGGGTCGGGAGGGAAGGGAAGCGCTGGGTTGGAGGGGGAGAAGACTGGTGCTGGGTTGGAAGGGGGGGGTCGTGCTGGGTCGGAAGACAGAGGCGGTGGTGGGTTGGGAGCAGGGGAGGGTGGTGCTGGGTTGGGATGCGGAGGCGGTGCTGAGCTGGGAGGAGGGGAAAGTGGTGCTGGGTTGGGGGAGAAGGACGGTGCTGGGTCGGGAGGAGGGGAGGGAGGGGCGGCGGGGTCGGGGGAGGAGAGTGAGGGCGACGGTGTCCTGGGATGGTTTGTGGGGCAGCCGGAGGAAGGGGTGTTCCGCATGATCGTCATGTTTCTGTAAAAAAAGGTGAGGGGAAATAAATGCACAGGCTACATACCAGGACGAAAGAAAAAATAAATGTCGGATATACAAAGTACTTCGTATACTGGAGACAGTTTCGGCTATGAAAACGAGCACTATAACGGGGGACAATAGTAGATAGGACCCCCATGCTAGACCAAAAACTCTACACCAGGGTATGTTCCCCCAGATTTCTTAACCCTGTTACTACTCCAAAAAAATATCTCACACTATTTCCAAGTAGTTCTGTCCCCAAAAACCATTTCCGGATCTGAAGGGGTGTTTGGTAGGGCTGTGAGTCGGCAGGATTTCACGACTAATAACTAATCGGCATGTGCCGTTAGCCAACTAGCTGACTTTGGTCGGGAAGTCGGCTGGCGAACACTAGCTGATGGCCAGCCGACTTGCCGAGTTTTAGTCAGGCGAGCGAAGCGAGCCAAATCAGCCGTCCCCGGCCCATCAAAAAAAGAAAAAATGTATCCCGCATTCAACAATCCCTCCTGCAAGTATGGAAATCCAATAAGTCGGATAGTCGGCACCTCCGGGAAACGACTAACTGTTTTTCCGACTAATAACCAGTGGGCAACTTAAGTCGTGCGGGACTCACGGCTCTAATGTTCGGCCTTGCTCACTATGTACCATACCGCCGAAACAAGAAAGACAGGCTGGGATTCACAGAGAAATATGCAGAAAAATTGTGACGTCGGCATACTGGAGTTATTACTAGTGTCGAATTAACTCTGCCCCAAGTGAAGACTCCAGCCCTGGCATACTGGAGTTATTAGCAGTGTAGAATTAACTCTGCCCCAAAGTGAAAAAGTCCAGCCCTGGCCAACCTGCCTTGTCTCGCTTTTCATCCAAGGTACTTGCGACTTGCCGTAACCGCGACTTTTTCGATACTCGCGGAGGGTTTTGTTTTCGTGTTTCCAGCACTTGCGCCTTGCTGTACGATTCATTAACCCTTTTTGGCAAGGTTGGGCAGTGGTAGCCTCAAGCAGTAGATGCGAATAATACTGGCATTTTCAGCAATCAGTAGACTGGACTGACCCGACCAGTACACTGGACATAACTAGTATACTGCCCGAGCAAAGCGAGTAACGCCGAGCGACGCGGATAACGCCGCGCGAAGCTCGGCCAAATCGGCCCCTCCCGGTTGGTGAGGGAGGCCCGCTGGAGGGGCCGCCGAAGGCCCAAACATTTCGTGTTTTTGCTTAATTTCCCATCACAATCGGGGCTGAATATGTTATTGGCCGGGGGTGGTTAAGGTCATCGATACAGAAAAATACAAAGAAAAATTTCAACAAAACAATGCGTGGAAGGTGTGGCGATAATGTCACGACCTTCATTTTAATCGTGTTCGTGCAGGCGCGTCACGCGTCATAAAAAACACTCTGGGTATATTAATGTTTGCAATACCTCAAAAATGCTTTGCTCGCATTTTTACTGTTGTTTTGCTCGAAATAGAATCCTACAAGCAAGTCTACCACTTAAAAACTGCTGTGGTGGCATTGTGGTGTCCATACCTTTCGTTTGAGCCATCGAACGTGGCCTAATTCTTAAAACTGATCGACTTATTACTTATTATCGATTCTTACTAACAACCACCTCCCGTACTTATTATCGATCATTACTAACAACCACCTTCCGTAGTACCTGGTAGCGATCAAGTCCAGTCCAACCAAATTGTCGAAGACTAAGTCGGTTTGTTGGTTTCCTTCTCCACGCTTCCAACAACTGGCCGTCAAGTCCAGCCAGCTCACTGCTCCAGTGTTGTAGCCCCTTTGGCGCTTGAGAGGGGGGGGGGGGCGTGCTCGCATCCGACAGATCACGATCAAGATCATCTAGGTCATGATCTAGATCATCCACAAATATATAGATCCTTTAATCTGTCGTTATCGTATATTGTGCAGGATCTGTGCAGTACCCATCCAACCACCGGAAACGTGTTGCTACGAGTAGATAGATCGTGACGATCATACGATCCCACGCCCGAAAGGTAGCATGTGATCTATACGTAGGCCATGCAAATACCATTTTGAGGTCATACGGTCCCACAGCCGGCAACATGATCTAAGCCGTGCAGATGATATAGATCAGGGATCTGTCTGATCTGTCTGCCCTGAACGAACAACACAGATCGTGAGCGGGGATCTGGTCTGTACGACGTGCCAAGTAAAAGTAACGATTATAGCAGCAATGGCCCCACGCGGAGCAGCCCGGGTTGCTGGGATTGGTTTGATTATTGATTATTCTGGTCTTTTTTTGCTTGATTAATCATGAGTATTTGATTATTTGACTTGTATGGCGCTTAGTATCTATAGCATGTATGTATATTTTTCATGGTATTTTAGTGTGGTCATGCTGAAACCCATACGCTTTATTTGTACACTAAAAATACATACCAGGTACACTTTTTGTTTGTGCAAATTTTGTAATGGGCATTCTAAAACCCATACGCTTAAGTTTTATGGCGTTTTAGTATACCATATCTAAAACCATGCACTTAATTTGTATGGCGTTTTAGTGTACCATACTAAAGGCTATAGAGCTGAAATAATCAAATAATCAAGGAAAAATAATCATGATTATGATTGAAATAATCATAGTTTGAAAACGTGATCAATTATGATGATTTTCGTTGATTACCAAACCTATTACTAGTCGGAAGTGCATCGGAAGGTAATACACGCCACGCGCGCAGGCAGCATCATAGATGACATGATGATACCTGTACTGCTGTTGCATGTTCTTCCTAGAAAATATTGGAAAAACCGTCGTGGTGCTCAGCATGCCGTTTTTCGATCGCAGCACCATGACAGCAGTACGATGCTTGTACTGCTAGCAGTACGATGCTTGTACTGCTGTTGCAGGCTCTTCCTATTGTAGAACAGGTTGAAAACGTGGTGGTGGTGGTGGTGGTGGTGGTGATTGTGGTGGTGGTCAGCATGCCGTTTGGGGTCTTCGCAGCTGACTCTTCTTTTTTTTTTAGCATAGCCTTTTCACACCGTCTGCTCCCGCGCGCCGCCCGGGGGGGGGGGGGGGGGGGGGGGGGGGGGGGGGGGGGGGGGGGGGGGGGGGGGGGGGGGGGGGGGGGGGG